>JADBJO010017796.1:30000-36726 GCA_016801955.1 Conus betulinus | reverse complement strand
AGGATTTCCTTCCTGATGGTGGGGATTTGTTCCTCAGTTTCTTCTTCTTGGTGTACAGAGAAGCCACCACTATGGGGGTAGATTCCTGCTCTCTCTCAACAAACATCTTTAGCAGGTTCACATGGAACAACTTCTCTCGTCCTTGCACGCGCACCTTCTAGTCTGCCTCTCCCACCCTGGCGACCACAGGGAATGGACCTTGCCATGCCAGTTCCAGCTTATTGTTTTTCCACTGGCCGCAGAACTAGCACTCTTGCTCCTGGCTGAATCACACGAGGACGAGCCTTCCTATCAAAGTAGCGCTTATGCGTCTTAGCTGCCCTCTCCAGGTTCTCCTGGGCCAGAGCACACGTCTCAACGATTTGGTTCCGCAGTTCGAAGACGTAGTCAGCAGCTGTCTGAGTATCCAAATTCTCTGGCTTGGACCACAGTTCACATAACACCTTCATTGGCCCTCTCACTCTGCGCCCATGAAGCATCTCGAAAGGAGAGAATCCGGTACTCTGCTGGGGAACCTCTCTGTACGCAAACAAGAGCGCCGGCACCCAGAGGTCCCACTCCTCTCGTTTCTCCTGGGTGAGCCTCCGCAGCATCTTCTTGAGAGTGCCATTAAAGCGTTCGACCAGTCCATTGCATTGGGCGTGGTAGGGCGTGGTGCGCAGACCTTTGATAGACAATAACTTGAACACCTGAGTCATTGCCTCGCTCGTGAACTGTGTACCTCTGTCAGTAAGTACAGACGCAGAGATCCCTGTGCGTGACCACATGGCAAACAATGCCTCAGCCACGGCTTCCGCTGTGATAGTGCGAAGTGGGGTGGCTTCTGGATAACGAGTAGCAAAATCCACTTGCACCAAGATGTACCTACTGCCAGACGCGGACATCGGTGTGATCGGTCCCACGATGTCTACCCCCACTCTGTCGAAAGGTTCCTGTGCCAGGGGCATTCTGACCCAAGGCACAGGGCTTCACTCGTCCCTTGTCGACCGTTTCGCTGGCACTTAGGACAGGACCTAACATAGCGGCCAATATCTCCACACATGTGATCGGTCCCACGATGTCTACTCCCACTCTGTCGAAAGGTTCCTGTGCCAGGGGCATTCTGACCAAAGGCACAGGCTTCACTCGTCCCTTGTCGACCGTTCGCTGCACTTAGGACAGGACCTAACATAGCGGCCAATATATCTCCACACATTCCTGGCCAATAAAAATGAGGGGAGATCCGTGCCTTCGTTTTGTTTCCCCCCAAATGCCCGGCCATGGGGATGGCGTGTCCCAAGGTGAGTATGGTCCCTCGGGATGACTTGGGCACGCAGACCTGGGTCACAATCCCGTTAGTACTCTCATATCTAAGGAGCAGAACGTCCTTCCAGCTGAATGAAACAGTATTCCCATGTGGATGGAACGTCGTTCCCGCTTCTGCTGCTCTCCGTGCTGAAGCAAGGGTATTATCCTGCCACTGCTCCTCGATGAGTTTTTCCCTTGACACAGTCATTACTTGCTCCCTGAGCGATAGGGGTTGTGTAGGGGTGGTAAGAGCTTTCGTCTGTGCCCGTGTAAGCACAGCGACCTGAGGATCCTGGGGCTGATCCTCCTTCACTAATTCATTTTGTCTCCCTGATAGGATACACAGGGACTCTTTCGGGATCTGCCTCTCCCTCACGACGAACATAGTTGCCCACTAGCACATCGCCAACCGGGTCTTCCATCACCAAAACCTCAACTCTACCAACGAAGAAGGGCGTATCTAAATATACACAAGCTACGGGCAGTACACTTCTGCAGCGGGACTCAGCCAATACCACCGTCGTATTGCCCCGGTGTATGCCTCTACCAGAACCAGTCCGGCAGCAACTACAATGTGCGAGGCATCAGTGTCGCGGATACCCTCCGCCCATGCGTCGCCAACCCTGACTTTGCATCTGGGGTTGAAGGCTTCTTAGAGCAAGGCACACATAGCGTCAGTGAGACGTCTGCATAAGCAGTACTACTCTTTCGTCACTGACAAACCGGATCTGGCCATCCGGAGGAGTCGGGCAGTTGCGAGCAAAATGTCCCTGACCTCCACATACATAGCACATTAACCCCTGCTTCGGTGGTCCCTTAACCGGCTTATTGGATGCCTGTCGTGGCGATCCTGTACCTTTGCCAACGACGGGGGTCCCGACCTCCATCTCCGGATGACTTGACTCTGGTGTCTTGCCCACGTGTTACTTGAGGTAACGGTCTCTTACTTTCTCTCCCCATTCGCCGTGCCTCCGCTAGACGGGTTGCCTCCAATGCCACATCTCTCGCGTTCCTAGGGGGAAGCGCGACGTACCTCTGTCACGAAATCAGGTGTTAAGGTACCATATAATTGCTCCTCAAAAATGAGGTCTTTAAGGTCTTCTGCCTTAGTCTCATCATTGCCGGCGGCCACACACCAATGACTAAAGCATGATTTAAGACGTTCAAGAAATTGCTCAAAAGTCTCCCCGGCCTCCTTCTTCACGTTCCTGAACTTCTTACGATACGCTTCTGCATCAAGATGGAAGTAATCCAACAAGGCCTTCTTGACATAGTCAAAGTCCGTCAGGTCTTTTGCATTGAGCTTCGGGATGGCGTCCCTTGTCTTTCCCTTCAGCAGAGCTATAAGTCTGGACGACCACGAACTCTTCTTCCACCTACACAGATTAGCAACACGCTCAAAATGAGCTAGATAGGTGTCGACATCATCTGCATCTACGAGAAGGTCGATGGCCACGTGGCTGGTAGCTTTGTACTCGGTTCTCCGAGCTGTGGCCTCCATCTCACGTTTCCCGGAGTCTCAATGGTCAGTGGAAGGGCTTGGCGTGCTGTCCGTGTATTTTTTTTTTTTCTTTTTCTTTATTTTATTTTTCCTGCATCCCCCACTGCATTTTTCTTTTCCACTTCTTGTATTGGGTGACAGGAGTGTGGCTGAGCGGTTTTGTGCTGCCTGCACGTGTTTTTCGTTATGTTTGTGTGTCAGTACAGTTTAACTCTGGCGGAGAGGTGGTGTTCACGGGTTCAGGGTTGGAGGAAGGAGGCAAGAGAGTGAAGTGGCACTCGGATTTCAACGTTGAGTCGAGTGGGATCGCTGTCCCAGTGCAGTGGTATTACTTTTGATCTGCTGCTTCAGTGCAGATCAGCGGCTGGTCCTTAACCTTTTTGGGTAGGAGGAAACCGCTGCGTGTTGTGGGGGGGAATCTCTATTCCCAACCACTGGCACATCTTCCCTTTGGTCGCCCCAGACCGGTTTCCCTTGGTGGGGAACGGCTGAACAGCCCCTGGGTTCTTCGCTGGGCCAGGAGCTGACCAGCATATCTACCTCTTCATCTCCCCCTTTCACCCGCCGTTTTGGGCGTTGACCCTGTTTTGTCTCAGAAGGCCGGATCCACCTCTGGACACCCTGGAGGTCTGTCACGTCCGCCCCTCCCGTCTTCTAGAACTGACGACGTGGGACCGGGACTTCTTCAACGCTACTGTTCTGGCTGATCCGTGTGGCCCTGGATGTGGGACAATTTAGAGCTGACCGTGCGTCGCAGGAACTCAGACTTGGGTGATGTCTAAGTGTATTCGTGCTTGTGTTGTGTTGCCGTGGACGTGGGACTGAAATAGGAGTGAATTACATGCAGGCTGGCATGGTTGACGAGGAAATGGTGAAGTCTGGCTGTTTTGGAGTGACTGAGTGGAAATGTTTGTGATTGCTTTGGTGGTGTGAAGGTTTTTTGACCTGTCTTGAATCTTATTTAGTCTCTTCAGTCTTCTTTGGTAGGCCTCTCCCCATATGGAATGAATGAGCATTGTCAATTTATTATTAATAAACTGTTATTGTCTTTGTAAATCCTTGGGTGGTCTGGTTGAGTGAGTGTTTGGGTGTTTGCTATCAGTTATTGCCAGTGTCGAATTTCCCCCTTGTTCTTTCCCTCCCTTACAAGGTCCTTAACCTTGACAGGCAGCTTCCTCCTTCTCTCTCTGGCGCCTAGCGGCAGCTTCCTCCTCCTCTCTCTGGCGCCTAGCGGCAGCTTCCTCCTCCTCTCTCTCTGGCGCCTAGCGGCAGCTTCCTCCTCCTCTCTCTGGCGCCTAGCGGCAGCTTCCTCCTCCTCTCTCTGGCGCCTAGCGGCAGCTTCCTCCTCCTCTCTCCTGAGGGCAGCCTCCTCTCTCTTGAGTCTGACTGCAGCCTCCTTCTCTCTGTACGTCACCTCGCGCGCAACTTGAGCTTTCCTTAAGAACAACTCCTGGCTCCTTTCCTCCTCCTTCGCGCGGGTTATCTGCCACAAACTGTGCCAACTCTGTCTTGCTGAGGTTCATCTCCCTACCTAAGCGCAGGTAGAAAACTCATAACCGTCTCAGTGGGAGTCCTGAACCTGGCACCGCTTCCTGTGGGATCCTCAACACCCCGCCCACCGGACACAGGAGTGACCGGGGAGGTGGCTCTCATTGACCGCCCGGAGGGGGTGGAGGTCGGTCCCTCCTCTTGACCATCATCCTCCCGGAGTGCAGCAGCAGTATGCGACCGTAGTACTCAGTCCGATCCTGTCGCCATGACGACTAATCACAAAATACTATCATGCACCCACACGGACTAATCCCCACCACCTAATTCACACAGCCCCCCCCCCCCCCCCCCCCCCCCCCCCCCAACACAGGATTGAGGGCTAACACTGTGAGCGCAACCGTAAAACCTGAACTATTATCCCCTTTAACCCAGCTGGGTTAATGTTCAACCTTACACTACGGTTACCACAGCAGGAAAAAACGAGTGCATAAAACACCCAAATCAACCGTTTTCCACACACGCACTCACAATCTGTGCTTATGTATATATATATATATATAGATATATATATATATACACACACACACACACACACACACACACACACACACCACACACACAATATATATATATATATATATATATATATATATATATATATATATATCCATCACATGATATCCTTCATCAAACCAAAACCAAATCATCAACACAATATAACATTAACAACATAAAAGACACAACCATTCACACACCACTCACCCTTTGGCCGCACCAAGCCAAGACACAACAAGACAATGTTACCGGGATCTGGGAAACTTTATTACCAGGTAACCGTGCTACCACCCCTTACATATAGCTCGCGCCCTCCAACCACCCACACTAAAAAAAATGGCCCCCTAGCAAAAATTTTACTTTTGTACGAACTAAACACACAACAGGTCCCTAACTCTGTACCTACAAGCCAAAAGCATCTAAACCCAAGTCAGCCTAATCACCCAAATTTAACCTTACCCCGCATCCCACCAAATGTCGTCACTTCGCCTAGTGCGATGACAGGAATACCCAAATGTGAAAGGGTAACCCCTTTAAATCCACCTGCCCACACTCTAAAGCTATAACACCACAGAACAAAGAATACAAACATCAAATAATAGGTGCGACAAACTTACAAATTTTATTCAGATTCGCACTCACACACGCACCACCAGCAAAACAGTAAAACATATCTTCAAACAATGACACATCAATCATCAATAATATAAGATAAAATAAAATAAAATAATGCGCCGACACCCCACCTCCAGATACCGGGAGCCTCAAAGGACCCAAACCCCACACAGGGTTAATATCGGACCAAGGATACCACAAGGGTATCGCATGGTAACTTGGGGTTGGGTCATCCAGAGGGGAAGGATGGCCTGCAGAACCCAAAGTGCGCACGCAATACAAACTACTAAGGGCACATAACAACACCCCCTAAAAAAAAAAACCAGTTAAACTACAATTCCCTCTCCACACACAACATATACGAATATATATATATATATATATATATATATATATATATATATATATATATATATATATATATATATATATATTTTGTTAAAAAAAATAGGGTGATAAAAGGAAGTTTTAAAAACCAACAGATCTATTTCGAGCCAGCGCTCTCGTCAGGATCCTGACGAGAGCGCGCTGGCTCGAAACAGATCTGTTGGTTTTTTAAAACTTCCTTTTATCACCCTATTTTTAACAGATGTTGCTCCCCAAGGGGTTGAGCACCTTAAGAATTTTATTAGGCGTTTTTAGCAGTATTCTTGATATATATATATCCACATACACACACACACACACACACACACACACACACACACACATATATATATATATATATATATATATATATATATATATATATATATATATATATATATATATATATATATATATATATATGATCATCAACAACAGCTCATATACAATACCATTCACCCTTCACACACTCGAACCATCTTTCTTTCTTTTTTTTTTTTAATTCTTTTTCTTTTTTTTTTACAATCAATTTTCACACCTTAACTCTTTCACTTTCTTCACGGGCATTTACAGTTTGGGCACTGGTGACCACACTGTCACTGAGGTCTTGATGCCACGGTAGATGAAGCTCCGAATAATGCCAAATCAATAATGTCACTAAGTTCAACACGAAGTCACTAATTTCAAAAACACCGTCACACAAACTGAAGACGACGAAGGGCTCAGCAGCTCAGCAGATCTCAACAGCAGGAAGGGAAGCTTCGACGCTCGAAGGATGCTCTCGACCCCTCCCGGTCGTTTGTGACGATGACTTAGAGATCAGCTATACCGAAGACAGAAGCCAAAGCAATACCCGGTACGATGCCCCAGAACGGAGGATGCAGAACAAACAATATTAAACCATGTCGTTA
>JADBJO010017796.1:25000-27500 GCA_016801955.1 Conus betulinus | reverse complement strand
CCTGAATAAGAAAAAAAAGAGAGATTGGAGAAAGAGGACGAGGCAGAGAACTCAGAACTCAAGATATAATGTTCAATCAGGGATTACAATATGAGGCACTGCCCACTTTTTTAAATCTGTCCCGGCTAAATAATGCAAGTAATATGAAAATACGACTAAAAAAAAAATCCTTTTCTAAAAAAAATGAGTAGATGATTGACAAAAAGTACGCTTTGATGCACACTAATAAAGGTGTCCTCTCTCTCTCTCTCTCTCTCTCTCTCTCTCTCACACACACACACACACACACACACACACACACACACACACGCACGCACGCACGCACGCACACACACACATACACGCACGCACACACACACACACACACACACACACACACACACGACAGGACAGGACAGGAGTGGGGATATGAGAAGGTGGAAGGGAAAGCCAGTGAGGTGAGAGGGAGGGGGAGGCGGAGGCATGGGCGTTGAAGACAAGATAGAATGTCGGATTCTGTACGCATATAAACACAGCATGCATCCTCCGTGAGAAATCGAAGGAATGAGTAAATTGATGTTCGACTGGCTGACACGGGAAACGAATGGTTTGCAGGCCGCTCGTTGTATAAACGAGCGAGTTGATTGTAGAGGTCTCCAGCTGAGGACAGACTCTACCTGTGTACAGTCAATAAACAGAAGAATGAATCTATGCCTGTGATGTGATTGTAATCGCTGGTGGTGATCATGATGTGGTGACGACTGTGATGGCCACGGCAACAGACAAAACAGTATTCCAAGAGGAGCAGTCACCTCTGTAATATGTTTATTTGATGACATTCCTAAAGCAAACATCATAACTATTTCTATTCATTCTGAGAGAGAGAGAGAGAGAGAGAGAGAGAGAGAGAGAGAGAGAGAGAGAGAGAGAGAGAGAGAGAGAGGAAATGGGGTGGGGTAAACAGATGGACAAGACAAGAGATGGCGACTGAGACAAAAGGAGGGAGGAATCAAGATGTTGGGAAAGGTCAAGGTCAATGAACAATACCACTGCCGCTTATGAAAATGTAGGACATCCAAACATCGTGCAAAAATACAGGAAATGTGAAATAAACGAAGTGTGTGTGTGTGTGTGTGTGTGTGTGTGTGTGTGTGTGTGTGGGGGGGGGGGGAGGGGGAGGGGGGGGGGGGGAGCGATATCAGACAAAGAATTCAAAAGGTTAAACATACACAACCATGCTGTGCACAAACATTGTGAAATGTGAAAAGAACAAAGAACATGCTACTGCCTGTTTGATAGCGTCAACCTTTCTTTTCTGGACTGATGCATTCTCATTTATCATTATCATAATCATTCTTATTTTGCTGCTTAAAGGTATGATTGTTCCATTGTTCCGTCAACAGCTTTGTGCTAAATGACTGATTTTCACAAGCAGGTAGTTTTAAATTCATTCCGTTCTACGACAAGTTCTAGCGGCAAAGAAATTCTTTTAAAAGAATTGTTAATATGTCCGCCAAACAACAAGGACAAACAAATTACAAGACAAAATGCGACGCGTTTCGACCTCTTAGGTTTTCTTTCAAGGCAAGTAAAACAACATTCAAGACAATGAAACCGAAGAACGAACTGTCACTTATCTTCTCATATTCGGCCCAAGATGGGTACCGGAAGAAAAAATGGACGCTGGAAGGAGGAGAAAAAAAGCCGGCAAAAACTGCAAAGCAACATGTTCCAGAAAGATGCGCCGATAATTGACAGAAGGTTTCACCGATGTATTCAGCTTTGACATATGGAGAAACGATTCACTCTGAATTGGAACATGAAGCGAGCTGACTTGAGAATACGTACAATTTTAATGTCCTGTTTCATACTAAGAGGCAGTTCCAGTAATTAAAAACAAACCGGCTTAAAAAAAAAGGGATAGAAAGCTATTCTGTTGGCCCATCAGTAAAAAGTAGACTGAAAGATTCTGCCACCTCGCAAAGAGAGAAACCAAAATATAAATAAACATAAAATAGGATGTAAGGTAACGCTTATTCCACACACAATACCAAACAGACAAATTAATTCTCAACAAATATGTCCTGTTCACACATCACAAGTAAAGACCCCCTCCCCTGCTAAAGAGAAAAAAAAAATGAAAGAAACTACCAACCCCGCCTTCCTCCAGTGGTTTTTCCTGCTGACATCCACATGGGGAGTACTGTTTTGAACATTCCTCCATTACAGAATCTCATTATAGTACCAATGTATTTCCAGTCTTTAATGTCATTAACAGAATTTTTTTAAAATGAATTAATTCTTTATAAGCGCAGAGAGAGAGAGAGAGAGAGAGAGAGAGACAGACAGACAGACAGACAGAGACAGAGACAGAGAGAGAGAGAGAGAGAGACACACACACACTGAGACACGGAGAGACAGACAGACAGACAGACACGCTGAGAAAGATGTATTTGAAAACGGCAGATTTTAATTTATTTTATTTTATTATCAACCTTAAGCTTTGCTGATGATGAGACAG
>JADBJO010017796.1:15000-17500 GCA_016801955.1 Conus betulinus | reverse complement strand
AAAACAGACGCAAGGTTAGTCATGTCTTTCATGAAGCCCGGAGAGAAATCGGTTATAGGGCAACCTTGTAGATTTAAAAAAACTTGAAGATCATCAAACAAGAATTGTTCCTGCAGTACCTCAATGTTATTCCATGACAAATCTAGAACTTTTAAGGCTGGTGTAAGAGTGGGCAAGGCACTCACACTAAGATAATTTGCTTGGACATGGGAAATATTGAAGAACGCTAGTGATGGATGTATATACTGTTCCTGGACATGAAGAATGCCGCCAAGCAGAGGATTACCTGCCAGATTCAATTCACGTAGTTGAGGCATTCGTGCAAAATGGCTGAAGTTGACGGAGTGAAGCAGGTTCTGACTAAGATCCAAAGTGTGAAGGTTCGGTAATGCTACCTCTATCAGCCCCCTCCATCCACACGCCTGCACGCCCAGGTTGATCAACATGACGTTAAGAGTGACGTCACTTATCCGTATCCCACTGCCAGCAGCCGCCAGATAGCGCAGCTGTGGAAAAGAGCTGATGAGAAAGATGTGACTGCAGGAGAAGGCAAAGCCATAACACACACATGACTCAGGACAAACGAAGTCACACATCAGTTCATCATCGTGCAGTGGGCATTGTGGCAGGCCGTCACACAGGTGATTCACGTGCACACACACTGTTTTCTGACTGTCACGACATCGATAAAATCCTGGCACGTCTTGACATTGTGACAGTCAGCTTCGTCCTCATGATCCGGACAGTCAATCATGCCATTACATCTGATATGGACAGGGAGACAGTAGCCATCGTCATCATGACACTGAAAATGAGTGTCTGGGCACTGGGCGTTGTTCTGTGGTGAAGGGGTGATGGTGAATCCGCCAGGTACGTCATAGTGGATCACAGCCGGAGGTGGTATGTCATGAAAGATATAGCCTTTGAATCCACAATCTTTCTCGTCATAGCTTGTCATGCAGTCATCAAAGCCATCACATTGTTTGTCCACACCTACACACTGAACAGAAGACGGCAATATCACCGTCTTGTACCTGATTTGAAAACGTCTGATATTTGAAAAAAAAAAAAAAAAAACATTCATGCAGAGCGCGAAACAACAAATAAGTGACATGTTTAAAGTTGAGCCAACAATGTATTGGTCATAATTTGATTAGAGAGATCATAAATTACATGCTTGATCAACTATGTTAAAAATGTTTTAGCCTTAAAATTTGAAAAAAAAATTGTATTCATCAAAATTTGATTTGATAGGACATAAAGTATATGTTTGGTAAGCCAGGTTGTAAATATCTTACTTACCCTTAGTGGCCAGTTTGAAAATTACATAAATGATATGATTTCATGCTCACGTACATTTTGTTTCTTAACCTATCCCTCTGTCCACCCCCCCTCCCCCCCCCACACACTCATATATATATATATATATATATATATATATATATATATGTGTGTGTGTGTGTGTGTGTGTGTGTGTGTGTGTGTGTGTGTGTGTGTGTGTAAAATTTAGTATTGGGAGAAAACAAGTACAGGGTAAACAAATCCTACATCATTACATTGGTGACTGGCAAAGATTCGAAGGAAAAAATGTAAGGGGCGGTTTTGCTGGAGCGGGGGGGGGGGGGGGGGGGGGGGGGGGGATACAGGAAATGAGAATGAAAAGTCAGTATGTATGATAAACATAAAATTGTACATGAGTAGCCTATGTGTACTATCGAAACCCATCTAAAGACAGAACCATTAATATTGCCTGTTCTGAGGCCTTTCTGTCGTTGATTTGGACTCGTCATCGAGGCACAGCTTAGTGTGTATGATGCTCCCTTGGCATCAGATAGAGATATAGCACGCTCTCAAATCCCGTGGTATTCTCACCACCAAGGGCTCAAAAACGGAATCCAACAGCACACCCAAAGCAGCCAGCGAATGGTAGAACAGTAAAACAGAAAGAAAGTGTGGTAAAGAAATAAATGTCTGAAAAAAACTAAAATTGTTATATAAACCTTTATCTTTATATTTGAAACGAGTACTGCAGTCACTACTTCAATTTTTTGTGTTATAATAAACCGTATAAAAAAATACAGCATATAATTATGCTGTTCAAAGAGGATGAAAGAAGTTGATCAATCGGATTTCCATTCCGGTGTGAGACCTATGACTAGGCTGTACTTGATGCTACTCATGATATATGCCGGCATGAACTGGGCTCGAGAGATACAGACACCTGCAGTATTGGAAATTGGAATGACACTCTCAGAGTCGCGTTCATTGAGTGGATAAAATTCGACTGTATGGTCCCGTTCTTCCCACTTGAGCCCATAGCAAATTCCACTGTTGGTAACTGCCGATCTGCGTAGAAAAATCTTACAAATAAATGGGACTCTGATGAAACCGAACTCGCCACTTCCCGGCTATGAGTCCGCATCGCTAACCACATCACTACAGTTGCTGGTGTCTTTATGTCTCAAACCACATCGCTACAGTTGCTGGTGTCTTTATGTCT
>JADBJO010017796.1:0-10000 GCA_016801955.1 Conus betulinus | reverse complement strand
TCCACTGAAGAAGAGGAAGTGACATAGTCTCTAAGTCTCTTCTCTTATGCTCGCTTCCGCACCCTCTGTGAAGGTCGTGTGAATGAGACGACCCCGGGTCAATCCTGCGTGGGTGAGCACAAACCATTCGTCTAAAGCAAGAAATGTAAGGGAGTTTGTCGTGGAGGGGGTGCAATTACAGAGAGAGAGAGAGAGAGAGAGAGAGAGAGAGAGATTCAGTTTCAGCTTCATCAATGAAGGAGGCGTCACTATGTGCGGACTAATCCATACACGCTACACCACATCTGCTATGTTTTTAAGACCACACTGCGCATGATTTTAAGCTGATCGAAATATGAATAAATGACTATGATGAGAGAATTTAAGAAGGAGGTCTCATGGCTACGACTTACTAGACGTCTGACCTGTGCTTTAGCCCAGCGTGTTAGTTAGACCTTGGAAGAGAGAGAGAGAGAGAGAGAGAGAGAGAGAGAGAGAGAGAAGACTTTGCAAAAACACTTCTTTGTTTTAAAAAAAGGACCTCCTCAAGGGGAAAAACATATCTCTCCCCTCCACGAATCATTAAATGATTCAACTTGGTCTGTGGGGTGCCTACCATAACATGCCCAGACTGTTGCCAGCTTCGTATTATTACATTAACTTGAGAAATCACACCGTAAAGAACCTAGCATGAAGAAGAGTCAGATGGATGGTTACATAGAGCTCAGATGTAACTTTGCTCCGCTAAACTCAGCCGCCACGGCACCGACCCACACACGGACATCAGCGTTGTACTTCATCAGTTGTCTGAAGGTCTCTACCTCCTGGGCAGTCTCCAGGCTGACCAGAGAAGCTCCATGGTTCTGGCATCTCTCTGGGCATCCGCATAGGAAATCGGATGGCTCCGGCTATCGTTAAAATGTAGCATGTCTCTCCAGCATCTATCTGTCAAAGACATGGGACACAACGGCGATTGGGCAAAAATGAAACAAAACAACCAAAACACAAACAAACAAACAAAAAAAAAATTAAATGCAAAAAGTATGAATGCGTGGCTGGATGCATGCTTGTGTACGTGCACATATATCTGTGAGTGGATGTATGAAAGAAGTGGGAATGATTCCCTTCGTGGACTTGACTCCCGCTCACCGACCGAGTCGGACGTGCCTACCGAGCGCTCCGCAATCACGACTGTTATCTCCAGCCTTACATGTTTCATCCACTAGTATGGCCTACATCTATGTGGTGTAAATGTGTTATTTCTTTTTTTTTTTTTTTTTTTTGCGACGACGTGAAAAGAACGTCGAGAAATTCTAAAGTGAGAGACGGCAGATCTTTATTCTACTCGGAGCTGGAGTAACTGTACGACAAATTGCAAATACGACTTTGTGTCACAATGGAGTGACGCGAGAGGACATTTAGAAGTGAGCGAGGTGCTACTTATTTTATTTTTATTTATTTATTTATTTATTTATCCTCCACACTGTGTGTTCTGAATATGAATAACTGAGTTTATAGGACTCAAACGTTTCCGACTTCAAGATACGCAATGTTAGGAGACTCCACAGAAAATGACTTCCATTTTTCTCTAGATATTTTTCGACCAAAGGAGGTGAAAAACGAAAACCATCTTCATCGTCCGGAAGTGATGTGAGTTTAACCAGCCCAGATCCAAGCAGCAAAATTGCAAGTAAGAAAAGCAAGCAAGAATTAGATGATAGTGTGGAGGAGATGGCGATGCAAGAAAGTTTGTTTGAAATAAAGGCCGCCTTAACAAAACAAAATGCCGCCATAACAACACTCGCCACGAAGGAGGATGTCAGACAGTTGAGAGACGAGATGGAGAGGCTGAGGGAGTCTATGACTCGCAGAATAGAAAGTTTGGAGGGTACCGTTATGGACCTTCAAAATGACAAAGACAGACTGGAGTCTGAAGTTCCGAGGGTGCGTGGAGAGAATTCGGAACTGAGGACCAAGCTTGCCCAGATTTCAAAGGAGACCAGCAACCTGAGGTGTGAAGTTAATGACAATGAGCAGCACGGTCGGCTGTGGAACGTGCGAGTGTACGGCATCAAAGAGCCACAGGGGGGACGAGACAGTTCAAGACTGCATCAAGAAATGTGTCGATGTGTTTACCCAAAAGCTAGGAATTCCTGTGACAACAGCTGATGTGGAGATAGCCCACCGGTCGGGAGGGTGGCCACGGGGGGTGGGAGACCACGCCCCATCATTCTTCGTTTCTTTTCGCGAAGGAAGAGAGGGAGAAGTGCTGACCGCCCGCCGAAAATTAAACAAACTGGAATCACTGTGGGAGAGGACCTGACACAAGCGAATTACAAACTACTAAAGAAAGCAAGTGCACATTCCGCAACCATGGCTGCCTGGTCAACGAACGAAAAAAATATTGACAAAACTGAAAAAACGGAAAAAAAACATTGAAGATAGACACAAACATGGAACATTGATTCTATTTGCAAAGGAAATGTGAATGCAAAAACTAACTGGGCCTACCGATTTCACTTTGGATGTAATGTGTGGGGGGGGGGTGGGGTGTGGTGGGGCGTGAAAGGAAATATTCATCTGTTTCTCTAACTACCCAGGTATTTATTCATCCATTCATCATCCTCGCATATTTGCAAACCCCCCCTCCCCCCCCCCCCTCCCCTGCCCCCTCGTTTCACTTTGAGACTGTCTCTCACTGTCTGTCTGTCCGTCTCCTTCTCTCTCTCTCTCTCTCACTCTCTCTCTCTCCTCTCTCTCTCCTCTCTTCTCTCCTCTCTCCCTCTCCCCCCCCCCTCCCCCCCCCCCCCCTCCGCCCCTTTTTTTCTGTTTCTGTCATAATGTTCTCCAATCCCACACATAATAACAATAATAAGATTAGACGCTAAGATATATGGGTGCATGTTTCTATTCCTGAACTTGAATGTGCATTTCATTTATTATCCTTCTTTTGTCAAATTTGTTATATATGCATGGTGTTATGTAAAAGAATTGATGGATAACAGATGCCGTTCGAAAACGTTTTATGATGAGAGATCACATATATGATGCGCGCGGGTGGGCCTGCGCGCGCGCGCGCGCGTGTGTGCGACATGTGCGCGCACACTTTTCCAGATTCAAACATTTTTTTTTTTTTTCCCTCTTCTCAACCTTTCGGTTTAGTACCAGTCCCCGCCACTGTCACGGCTTCCTGCTTCCCCCCCCCCCCCCTCCGTCCCCAAGACACCCTTTCTTCTTCAGCCTGCGTTGCTCTCTCTCATGTCTCTTCTCTCATGTCTCTTCTCTCATGTCCAATCTATGACAATGTTGTCAAACATTTATAGAAGAAAGATATTTTACCCTCCTTTTTTGCGATTACCCTTCTTCTTCTTTAGTGATTACCTTGCTGATGAAATGGACAATGGCGTTTGGGTATACTGATGGTAGATGTTCGGAGATGATGCCCATGGAGGATATCATTGGATGATGGCAACGGATAGAGAGAATGTGATGAATAATGTGTGAGGTTGACTGGTGAAGTCTTCATGGGCCGTCTCTGGGTGATGGTGATGAGAATATGTATAAATGGATGGTATTGATGGGGGGTAAGTTGATGAATTGATTTGGCGAGGTATCATTATGTTGATTGATGATACTGATGGGGGTGATTATGTTGATTGATGATGCTGATGGGTGATTATATTTGATTGATGATGCTGATGGGTGATTATATTGATTGATGATGCTGATGGGTGATTATGTTGATTGATGATACTGATGGATGATGTCGACAGTACCGTTGATGGGAGACATTAATTGACAAGGCATTTACCCCAAGAGATTAAGATTAATTGACAAGGCCGATCGAAGATCTCATGGACCATTGTATAAGTGAGGTGGGATAATTTAGATGGGCTGTGAATGTATATGCATATGGGTAAATACTTTGATAGGGCATGTTGACTAATTATGCTAACACGTGATGTGTAGATATGGTGTTGATACAATGTTTTATTGAATGGTGATGGTGATCAATTGATGATGTTGATAAGCGAAGTTGATCGATGACGTTGACTGATGATACTGTAGAATGGTGAGGTTGATCAGGGAGGTTGATTAGAGAGGTTGACGGTTGATGCTGATACATTATGTTAATCGGTGAGATTGATTGTGATGTTGAAAGAGAATATTGACTAGCGTAGCTGATTGACGATGTTGATGTGTGACATTGACTGATGAAGTTGATTTGGTGAAGTTAACGGGCTGTGCAGATAGATGATTTTGACTTTTTAGGAACCAGGGCATTCCCTATGACTGATGAAAAACTTTGCAAAAATGAATGTAAACACACGCACGCGCGCGCGCGCACACACGCGCGCACGCACACATTCATTCTTTCCAGACAAAAAGGTAAACTGCAGAAAGATTACCGTTAAGTCGGTGTTTTATCACGCCCTGGTTATAGCTTTCGATCTATTGTTGCTGTTGTTGTTGTTGCTGTTGTTGCTGTTTAATATATATATATATATATATATATATATATATATATATATATATATATATATATATATATATTGTAAGTTAGAGAAGTTGATGGTTCTTTCGACAGATTACGTTAATTGGTGAGATTCATTGTGATGTTGATAGAGAATATTGACTAGTGCAGCTGAGTGGTGATGTGGATGGGCGACATTGATGAGGCTGACTTGTTTGAAGTTGATAGGTTTTACAGAGAGATAAGATTGGCTTTTTGCGAACCAGTGCATTCTCTATGATTGATGAAAAACTTCGTCAAAAGTTGATATAATAACGAGCGCGAAGTGAAGGGGTTTTCATATTTACGATATACATTTTCCCATTTATTTCATTTTCAATTTTTTTTTTAAATTTCAAATCTTTGCCAAGTCATTACTATAATGATGGAAGAATTGTTAACCTGCACTTGTTTTCCCCCACTGCTTAGTTGTTCAGCATTATATTGTTTGGTCAATCAGTGGGTGATTACATCTCTTAGGAGATCCAAGGAAAGGTTGTTCTGCACAATTCTTAGCTGCTGACAATGCTTGGGTTAGTGAACGACAGAGCTGACCACTCGGACTGTTCCATATCTTTTGATCTCCCTTGCATCCTTAGATGGATCCTCAGGCATAGGCTCAAAGATTGTCCCTTACATTTTATACTGTTTGCGTAATGTTTTTAGTTTTCAACAACTTTTTTCCTCTCTAAACTTTCGTTTTGTTTAAATCCTACTACCTTTCGCTGGCTGCTTTGGGGGTGCTGTTGCATTCTTTTTCGAACCCTTGGCGGTCGGAACACCACAGAATTATGGACTGTAGGTGTGTCTCTCTATCTGACGCCAAGAGCACAGACACAATCAGCCGTGTCTCCCTGATGAGTCCGATCCAGCGGACGAAAGGCCTCGGAGCAGGCGACACATATAGATCTGTCTTCGAGAGGGATTGCAATAGTTTCCTCATGCAGCTAGTGAAGGGGTTTTCATATTTACGATATACATTTTCCCATTTATTTCATTTTCAATTTTTTTTTAAATTTTAATTTCAAATCTTTTCTCCTTTCCTTTAAGAAAATTATCATTATTACTATTATTTCTTCATTTCAATATACGTTCACAATGCTGGTTCATTATTTGAAAGGTGAAGGGGATGGGTGATGTCTGCTGTGCAACAGGGATGGATAATGCTAATGATTGTCACTGATGGTTGAAGCTAATGTGTGTGTGTGTGTATACATATGTATAAACATAATTAATTTCTTAGGTGCTTTCGGTTTGTTTTTTGTGTTTGTTATGGTCCAATTTCTGTAGAAGGGATGCTTGGTGTTTTCCTGTCGCCCCTCACCCTTTCCCCGCTCCACTTCCCTTACCCCCACCACCCCACCCCCGCCCCCGTGTCTTCCCTTCCCCCGCCCAGCATCCCTCCTCCCCCCCCCCCCCCTCTACTGACCTTAGGCCATTGAACCTAACCCGAGTTTTCCTTTCCGTTTCGTACATAAGTAAAAGCCCAACATGATAAGAAAAAAAAACGTCATCCATTCCACTACCGGCTTTGGGCCAAAGCGTGCGAGCGCGCGCGATCGTGCACAGATAGGTGCGCGCGCGCGCGGGCCCTCCACGTCGTTGTGCTGGTCCACCGCGTGAACGTTATTGAGATGCATGGGTTGAACTGTGTTCGGGTAGTAATTGGAACCCAACACAGCTAAAGCAAGAGCGCACGCGCTCGATCACGAACATTTTACGCGTGTCTATGATCGGTAATCTTTTTTTTTTTTTTTTTCCTCTCACTAGCCATTTATGACATCCTTTTGCACTCTCTCTATCGTTCAGCTTTCGGGGGGGGGGGGGGGGGGGGGGGCGCGATTTTGTATTCTTGTATCCTTGCACCTCCCATTTCCTTGCATTGGTCAGGCAGTTTTTGATACATCGTTAGATATAATTTCTACGTTTATTAATATGACGTGTAGTACGTTAGTATGTTTTGATCATGTTGTGTACAACAGACATTCACGCGTGCGGGTGCGCGCGCGCGCGCGGGTGGTCATGTTCGTGCGCGCGCGCGCACACACACACATGCACGAGCTCACATTAATGGGCACGTGTGTAGAAGGGGGGGGGGGGGGGGGGGGGGGGGGGGGGGGGGGGGGGAGGGGGGAGGGGGAAAAAAGGAAGGGAAAAAAGGCATATAAGTTTGTTTCTGCTGTGCTGATCCACCCCGTTCCGTGAAGATGTATCAGCTGAGCTGTAGTCGGGTGTGGCTTTGGCACCCGGCACAGCCCGGGCGGGGGGTGTGAGCGCGCGTGCATGGCCACTTTGTGTATTTTCTGATCGGCTTGGACCAGGTTTTGATACGGCAATGTTGTACTTTCATATCGATTTGTTACGGTTGATGTTGAATGCTGTTGTCTTGAAAGTATCATCAATCTAAAACAAAAGTTTTCTCAATTTGTAAAGAGCTGACATGTATTTAGAGACAGAGCTTATTTTTTTTTTTTTTTTGTGTGTGCGCTGGGGTTGGTGGAAGTTGGGGCATGGGGGGGGGGGGGGGGGGGGGGGGGGGGTACTTCACAACAAATGCATTGGAGCGTACACAAATCCTTACAGCACGATCACACACACGCACACACTCTCTTTTCTCTCTCTCTTTCACCGTCCCTCACTCACTCACTCATATACACAAGCACACGGGCGTGCCCGCGCGAGTGTGCTCGCTCGCTGCACAAATATATCAACATGTGAAAGGTGTCAATTTCAAGTATGGGACACTTGCATGTGATGTCAATGTCGTATTTTGATGTCACTGAAGTAGACGGCTATATTTTTTTTTTCTTTGTTCAATTGTATCATTATTATTATTATTATTTTATTTTTGGTGTATTCTTGCGCCTTCCACTTCCTAGCGTTGGTCAAGCAATTTTTGACTTATTGGTGGGATATCCCCTGTATGTTTAGTTAGTATGAGAGATTTTCGTACGTTAGTATGTTTGGTCATGTTTTTGATGTTAGTTGTTTTATTTGTCAGTTGTGTGTGTTTAGCATAACAGAAAAACCAAAGGCACACATTAGAGAATGAGAAGTCATACAAAAAAGGTAATTATAACTTGAACAGGTATGGATTCTATTGCAATGTCATCGTTGAACTGCCAAGGTCTCGGGGGGGGGGGGGGGGGGGGGGTTGGGGGGTATCAAAAAAGAAAGGATGTGTTTCAGTTTTTAAGACAAAACACAGTACTCTATTTATTTTCTACAAGACACACATTTCACACAGAAATTAGAACGCCAAATAAGAAGTGAATGGGGATACGAGTGTGTTTTTGCTTTCTAACAATTCTAGATCAAGAGGCGTGGCAATACTCTTCAATAATAACTTTGAATTCAAAATAAAGAAATTAATTAAAGATGTTCAGGGTAATTACATAATATTGGTTATTAATACAATGGGAAAAGATTTAATTTTGGTGAATATCTATGGACCAAATAAAGATGATCCTTCCTTCTTTGAAAACATACAGTTGAAAGTAGAAGAATTAAACATAGCCGACATAATAATAGCCGGAGACTGGAATTTGGTTCTTAACCCTAGTATTGACTATCAAAATTATAAACATATCAATAACAGTCATGCGCAGGAAGTAGTTTACTGAAATGATGACAAAACTAGAGCTAGTTGATATATGGAGAGAGTTGAATGCAGACACGAGACGGTATACATGGAGAAGACCAAAACCCTTCCAACAAAGCAGGCTAGATTTCTTTTTAGTGTCCGATTCGTTAATCACTGATATTGAAGATGCTGATATTTTCTTTGGATACAAAACAGATCACTCTTTGGTATATATAAATATTGCTTTTAAAAAAAGAAGACAGACATAAAGGTTTTGAAAATTTAACTCTTCACTTTGAGAGATAAGATATATGTAGACCTTATTAATGAAAAAAGATTGAAGAAATTAAGGAACGATATGCGCTACTACCATACAGTAGAAATTCTCTTGATAAAATCCCAAACAATCAAATTCAGTTCTCAGTCACGCACCTCAGCGAGCATGAATTGAGATTCGAGGATATATGCGAAAATAAAGCCAAAGAACGGGATGTGGAACTATCAAATTCCTGATCTGACTATCATCGTGTGTGTGTGTGTGTGTCGTCGCTGTGTAGTGTGGGGGTGAGGGTGGTGCTGCAAGAGTGTTAATCGGTAGGTCTGATCCGTGTGTGATGTGTGTGTGTGGTGTTGTGTGATGTGGGGTGTGTGGGGTGTGTGAAGCGGGTGCCGTGCTTATCTATCTGTCAACACATGCAACAGGCACCAACCCCCGATCACAAAGGGCACAGCAAAAACACAACAGCACCACAACACCACACACACAACACCACACACAAACAAACACAACACACACCAACATACGCACACGCACACACACACAGGAAACAGACAACAACAATACACAACACACCACAGAACACACACGACACAGACACACACACAACAACAACACACACACAACACACAAACACAAAGTACAGATAGATAGATAAAGAAATATGGTAGATAGCTAGATATGATAGATATGATAGATAGATAGATTAGGATAGATCTAAGCCTGGAAGCAAGTGGTTAAAGTATGATAGGTAAGTGTGTATGGTGTGTTGTTGTGGTGTTGTGTGTGTGTGTGTTGTGTGGGGTGTGTGTGTGTGTGTGTGTGCGCGCGTAGTGACGTGCTTATCTATGACTAGTCTACACCACCACACACAACAACAACACACCACACACACCACACACAACACACACACACACCAACAAACACGACCACACCAAGATACCACAACAAACACCACGTATACATCGAAGTACATTCCTTCCACCTTTCCTAGTACCCTTCCCTCCCTTTTTGGCAAGATATTGCTAGAAAAAGTATGACCTTATCTGTGTCTAAAGCATTGCATTTCAAACAGTTGATTTTGACAGTACTGATGCTGGATTGACAGTTTAATCCACGATACCTTTCTGGTGACTGTGTTAAAACTTTAATTGTGGGGTCTTGCAGGTTTATTTGTTGCATTTCAAGGAAGAGAAATCACCAGCCCCACTGATTTTCTTCAAAAGGCAAATCATTATTTATATCAAGATACACAAAACAAGCGACTGTATGGATGGGCAAATTTGGTTTGTCCCAGGCGGGTATTATTGTTGTATATAATTAAAATTTTTAATTATGGCTTCTAACATGTATTTTAAAATTTTTATATATTGTCGTGAACAAAAACAGGATTTGTGTCCGCTCTCTCTTCTTCTTACGTCTCGCTCTCTCGCTGTCTCTCTCTAATCGAAGCTCTACTCGCTATCGCTCTCATCTCTCTCTCTCTAGTCTACTCTTCATCTCTGCTGCTCTCTCTTCAGCCTTTTTTTCTTGAAAACAAATGAAATGAGATATATGCCTATTGTCAAATCTCAATGGATCGACAATAGTAGACCTGACAGATATAGATAGATAGATTAGACGGGACGGACAGACAGACAGACAGGCA
>JADBJO010017795.1:27781-36732 GCA_016801955.1 Conus betulinus | reverse complement strand
GGACATTGTGTGTGCGTGACTCCGTGCCGCGCACCCCCCCTGCGTGCCAGTCGCCGTGCGTTGCCGTGCGCCATGCCGCGTTTGCCATACAAGTGCTTGTGTCGCAGTCTTGTAGGCCTATGCCATCGGCAGGAGGACGAGAAAGGGGGGAGAAGGGGGGAGACTGTTGAGTTGTGAGTCATGGTTTGATATATGTGTGTGTGTGCAGGTGCTCGTACGGGTCGTGCTTACTCTTGTCCAAGCACCCCCGACCGCGCGAGCTAGAGAGAGAGAGAGAAGAGAGACGAGACCGAGCCGAGAGTGAGCGAGAGAGACCGAGAGAGACGAGAGAGGAGTCACGAGTATCGCGTGCCAGCTCGTCTTCAGAAACATTCACAGTTTGTGGCATGCTTGCCCTTGCCGTGTCAGATTATGCAGAAACCAACAATATGGTAATGTACCAAGGGTTCTCGTTTAGGATAGTCCACGTCCTCGAACGCTCTTTTCTTGGTATTGTGATTTGCTTTTAGGTGGTCCTTGTTTTTTACTCCTCCTCTCCGACTACAAACTCAAGATTACCTCGATACAACATACTTACAACCATGTACTACTACTACTAATCTAATACTACTACTATATCTACTACTACTATACTACTACTGCTGATACCACACAATATGACCACCACCCCCATTCACAGCAGACAGACGACAGTACCAAGATTTTACCGGATACTGTTACCCTAGACAATTAACAACCCAATTGAAGACTACTTCTTAATACTCCCTTCTACGCATTTCATCTTATTGGCTTGTTATTCTTCGGTTTTACTGAGTCTTCGGCGTGCTTCTTTTGCTGTTAGTATCGTCTTCTAGTCTTATGTCTTAGCCTCCTCCTCATATATACTCGAGGTCCTCCTAGGTTACTCTCTTTCTGCTTCTGAGTTATTTATGCGGCATCGCTGCGTTGGAGTATGTCTTATTCTGCTTATGATTCTCGCGCACTTGGGCACGCGCTCCTCTCCGCATCTCCTCCTAGTTCATCCTCCTGATGCTTAGGATTTAGCGAGGGAGGCTAGTATTCTTCTCGTATGATTCTGCTTATTCTTTTCTTTTTTTAGTTTCTTATTCGGCTTTTAGTTACCCTCTAGGATCCTCTAACGTTTGTGGACTAGGTTCTGTGTTGGATTTCCGGATGATGCGCTTTGTTCTGCATTTTTTCTTTCTTATTTCTTTATGCTTTTGTTTTTTTGTGGTACACCAACAGAGAGAGCATTCTCTAGACTCATATCTCTATTCTCCAATTCCCTGTTTCCCACATCTTTTTTTTTCTTTTTCTTTCACTTTGGCCCGCCTTTCTATTGTTACAAACGAGCTTGGTGTGTTCTTTCGGTCATTTCGTTCTTCCTTACATATCTATATATATTTCTTTCGCGTCCCGGTTTTCTTCGTCCTCTATCCCTTTTCTGTTCCTTTTGTTAGCTTGGTTCTCGCCCCCTCTTTGCTTCCCTCAACTGCAGCCGGTTCTAGGGAAATAAACAACACGTCTTTCTCTACCCCTCATACCATATACCACCCTCCTAATCATCTAGGCTTTCCAAAACATACCTTCCCACTACCGCCTATAGCTCCCTTTGTTTCCCCAACTCCTCTCCCCCCCCTATGTTCTCCCCTTTTTTGACTTTTCTCCTTTTCCCCCCCTCCGACCCCCGCGCATTTACATCGCGAAACCTCCCTTCGGTGCAGTCGCCCGATTAGGTTACCCGCCCAGTTCTCTTCACGTACACCACTTCTTGATCCGGCCCTCACTCCTCTTTGTCACTATAGTCCCGCAGACTCTCTAAACACCCCCCACACACATAACCATAGCGTACGTCCCTCTCCCTCTCGTAACCTCTTATGTTTCTGAGACACCTACACCCCCCAGCCATCTGCACACTTTATCTCTGTACTCCCCCTCCTTCTAACGCTACTATTCTCTCTCGTCTCTTATCGCTCGTTTTCGTTTTCTCTCTTCCTCCTTTTATTTTTTTATCCTCTATCCTTCTCTCTCTATGTTCTCTCACTCGGTCCGGAAGGATTTCACACGACTACACGCACATACATCAAGCATGCAGCACCACACACACACCAACCGCACCACACACAAAAAAAACACACAACACACACACAACACACATACAAATTACAACACGCGCGCGCGCGCGCGCTGCGCGTGCGCTCGCACCTACCCACGCACGATGCTCGCGAGTACGCACAGACGCCAGAGTCAAGACGAGAGAGATAGAGAGAGAGAGATCGAGAGACCGAGAGAGATTACGGTAGAGATTCTGAGAGAGAGGAGAGGAGAGAGAGAGAGGAGAGAGATGATAGAGAGAGAGACAGAGAGACAGAGGACGAGAGAGACAGGAACGGAGAAGAGACAAGAAACAGAGAGGCATACAGACAGACAAACATTGACAAGAAGGCAGGCACGCACGAACAAAACACAACACCACACACACAACACACACACCACACACACACACACACACACACACCACACTCACACACACACACACGCACGCTCGCACGCAACGCACGCACACACACATACACACACACACATTAACAAACAGAGAGAGGAGAGAGAGCGAGAGAGAGAGAGAGAGAGAGGAGAGAGCGCGCTCAGCCTATAAACTAATGAGACGCGCTTCCAAGCAAACGGCCCATGCACTGGCACAGGTGATGCCCGGTCGCTCTTGAAACCCATCAATAAAACATTCCACCTAACTCGTATTAAACCCAGAAAGGCCCGTAGCCCACGCTCAACAGAAAACGCCGAGCAAAGCAACAGAACGTGAAATGCTTGGCTCGCGCCCCGTTAAGACACCCATGAATCCAGACGATCATTTTGCCTGGACAGCGAAAAGAAACTATATTAGTTGACACTTGGAAGTCGTGTCCATGCAGAGAAATCCAATGCACACATTTCAAAAATAGCGGATTTGTTAAGACCGAGTTATGTTTCCTTGTCGACATGGTTACTTGACACCTTTCTGTACTCTTCTACTTTTCATCTTCTGGGTTTTTTTTTTTTTTCTCTCACCCCTTCGCACGTGCGGTTATTTATATTTTTTTTTTTTATATATTTTTTTTATGTCGATACGTAACATAAGTGTGTGGTGTGTGTGTGGGTGTGTGGTGTGTGTGTGTGTGTGTGTGGTGTATGGTGTGTGTGTGTGTGGTGTGTGTGTGGGTGTGTGTGTGTGTGTGTGACTTCGGCGCTGTTGCGGTGTCCCTCGGTACTCTCCTGCAATTTCTCTTCTATAACCCCATATCGTCAAATGGTATCTTTTGTAGTTATTTATTGTTTTTTCAATGAGCTTAAGCTTTGAGGGAGGCATTCAGTTCTGCTTCTGATCCGCACAAATATGGCCCTAAATAATAACAGAAAGAAATTATGTCGGTGTTGGTTCCCTAGTATCTGTTATTTGTTTGTTTATTTGTTTGTTTTTTGTTGATTTTTTTTTTTTCTTTTTTTTTTTTGACTTTGGAATATGCTTTATCGTTGTTCTTTTTGTCTTTCTTGCTTTTTGCTTGCGTCTTTGTTTTTCTCTCTCTCTGGAATATGCTTTTAAAAAAGAAAACCGTTGTGTAACGTTTTTCATTCTGTTGTGCCTGAAGCGTCTTTAACCGCCCCATTTTTCTCCTTAATCCCGTGTTATTTAATCCATCCCTGCACTCTGGGACAGGACGAGGGGTTGAATCTCACATGGCAAAATTTTGTCTACATAATATCGCCGATTCTATGCAGCGAGTCATAGACTGATGTCACCATCTGAAATTTTCTAGTAAGTCGATGAGAAAGGTTGAATAACCGTACTCTTCAGAGATACGCCTTACCTGGCCTCAATTACCTACATTACTCTCCTTCAGCTGCAGCGGTTCTCCCTAACTCTCGGAAAACTGAAGAAGAAGAAGAAGAAGAAAGAGAAGCCCCTCTCGACTGTGAAGTTATCCCCCCCCCCTTCCCGATAACGATAAAAGAGAGAGAGAGAGAGAGAGAGAGAGAGATGAGAGGAGACGATAGGTGAGAGATGAGAGAGAGAGAGAGAGACAGACAGACAGACAGACAGACAGACAGACAGACAAGAAAGATGGACAAAACACAGACATACAGACATAAAACAAACAGACTTCTGTGGACCAAAAAAAAAAAGTACAAACGAAATAGAAGCATAGCCCATTAATCATAATTTCAGTCTTCAGGCCTAACAAATCGGATTTTCCCAATTCACACCTCATAACATTCAGCACCGTCATAGTTACGTCAGAAATTGTCAAAGAAAACAGGCTGTAGTGTCGGGAGCAAACAGTCCCCTCATGTCAGACTTATTCAGAGGATCTTCCAACAGCAACATCTCTAACAAGCCTAAAACGTAAATGACAGCGAAGCCAATGGGAAATGCGGGAGGAAACGAAGGCTATGGTACAGTCTTTAATCAAAATGTGCAGTTTATTATCATTTTTTTTTTTCGATAGAACTTAAATGAACGCTAATACGGTGGATGTCCCTTGGAGGAAAAAAAAAAATCGAACAACACACACACACACACACACACACACCCACACACACAACACACACACACACAATCTCTGGTTAAAAGTTCCTTCGTCTTCCCCCTCCCCCCCACCCCCCTCCTCTCCTCTCTCTCTCTCTCTCTCTCTCCTCTCTCTCTCTCTCTCTCTCTCTCTCTCTCCTCTTCTCTCTCTCTTCCAGCCTTTTTTTTTTTTTTTTTTTTAATGACAACGTTCTAATATGAAAAAATCAGACCCTTACCTAGACAACTGCAGTCACCTCTGTGTGTGAGAGACAAAATCCCCTTCCTTTTATCGCTAAATGAAAATAATGTGCAGAATACTGTTAGTACCACAACTGTCCCGACAGATAGAACCAAGAATCAGCCATTTGATCGCTAACCACCATCCCCACCTCCGCCCCCGACCCAAAACACACATAGATTTCATCATTCGGAACCTGTCTACCTGTGTACACGTTTACATCCACACGCCATGCACGTGTGTGCACAAAACCCCATGCACTCAAACGCACCTTGTGACACACACACACACACACACACACACACACACAACACACACACACACACAGCGCTTGCTCTCTTTCAGGATGGTTTAGTGTCACTCACTGCCGGTGTTATATAGCCTGATGTGTGGGTTGGCTGCACGTGTATTCAATTTTGTTTTACAATTCGAGAGTGTGTTTACTTGTGTTTGCACGTGCGGGTTGGCTGCACGTGTAGCTCGGTTCTCAAGTTGTTTGTGGTTCAGGGTGCTTTTGCTAAAACGATTTCCATTTGTGCCTGCAGTTGTTTACTATTTCTATTTTGGTGTATAGAGTTGCTAGATGTGGTTTGCATAGTATAAACCATGTTGGTTTGCATCGTATAAACCATTTTCTGTTAAGGCATAGGTTGCATCTTTTTGAAATGTTACTGTATGGTGATGCCCTGTTATGATTTTCCGGGATATATTGTAGTTTGCTTTTTTTTTTTAATCTTACATGTATATATATATATATAATATATATATCATATATATATATATATATATATATATATATATATATATATATCTGATATAGCAACGCGCACAAACATAAACACACACGTGCACCCACGCCGTGCACAAATGCACACCACACACCACACACACACACACACACACAACACATGCACACACACAAATGCACACACAGAGAGACAGAGAGACACTGAGACAGAGAGAGAGAGAGAGAAGAGAGGAGGAGAGAGACGAGAGAGAGAGGAGGGAGGAGAGAGAGAGAGAGCGTTCTAGCTAACATACAAGGACAGTTTGCACCCATTCGTGTACTCTATGGAAATTTAAAGGAAAATGCTAAGTAATATTAAATGAAAAAAAGCAGTTGAGATTGTCGTAGTCATATCCTTTTAATTTAAAAAAAAAAAAAAAACATTCTCTTATGGCCGCCCATAAGGGTCATTTTCATTCCATAGTTTCAGTTGTTCACCGGAGACCCAGTTTTGCATCCAGATCAAAATGATAAATGACAGTCTGTTAGTTCTTTATTTTTCCTTATTTTTGAAATCAAGTGTCCTGCCAGAAGAGGACCCATGAGGCCAAAATGCATCGTGTTTGCTTTGAAAATTTGGTTGTTCCTTTCTTTAGTGGTCCATTAATTCTATTTTTGCTCTTGTTTAAATACGCACGGGTGTATCTTTATATCTTGTCTGCCTTTTGGCCGACTCTGGGAAAAGTCCAGTGACGGTGAGGAAAGACTCACTGACTGCAGGGAAAGTCCTGCTGACAACGGGAAAGACTGTGACCTGGGATTCTCTTCAGAGAGCACGTGAGACCTCATGGCGAAAGCGTGGCCGTGTCTGGAGTTGTACTGTCATCACCTGTCAGCAGAACAGCGATGAGTGAGGCCACGAGATGCACATGGCAGTTGCTTGACGGTGTCGTTTTTTGCCAGTGACCTCTGCAGTCATGAAATATGGGCTTGTATACCCACTGAAACGCTCCTGTGGAGGTTCTGTCGTGTAACATCCAGTGGCCATTACACAATGGGAGCAAGTATGTCCCTTCATGTGTTGATGGAATGCCCTGTGCGTGCCTTCACCCTATGTGAACACAGCACAGGGCTTCCAGGGTGGTACAGGATTGCTCCAGCTGGTTTGTTCGGGCAGGTCTTACCCGCGCCCTTCGGGTGTATCTTTGTCATTCTTCATAGTTTAGGCTCCTTCTTTAACTGACTATACTCAACAATAATTCTTCATTCTTGAATATCTTTCTGAGTCCGTATGTCCCATTCAAAGAGAATACTTACAGGGGTTAGCGCCTTTGTCTGATAAATTGACGCATATTTTCACAATGTAGGATTACGTGATTCCCTAGATAATGTTTTGCTTGTTCTTTCTGTGTGTTTATTTCCATACAGAAAGTCAGTCACTGATGATTTTTTGTATAACGAAATGTTTTATTTGATAAGGGTTTCTACACTCAGAAGGTTTTGACTGTTGAACGGTGGAAAAAATGGAACAATCTGTTTTTTTTTTTTTTTTTTGTTTTTATCTCGTTTCTGCCATTATTGTGTATTTGTGTTACTTCGGAAGTATATATTGATGGGTCGATATGGCGTTTTTGAGTGTGAAGGGAAAGAATGTTCTAGACAACCTGGCTAATGTAGAAGCAAATTCTGCTGGTCCAAGACAGAGAGCCAGGATGACGAGTATATAATTATGCGGTGTGGCAGGCAAATGTAGGACGATTGCATGTGACAAAACCCATGTTTTAGCAATACTGTTTTAAAGCTCTCTGTTAAGGAAGACAATAATGGACAGTGAAATAGAAAACTGCCCATAACAAAAGCAGTTTTAACGCCAGCTGAATTCCTTCTCTAAAACGGAGCCCGAACTCCTGCCAGAAATGTTCAGATGGAGAGAGAGAGAAAAAAAAAGTGTGTGTGTGTGTGTGTGTGTGTTGTGTGTGTGTGTGTGTGTGTGTGTGTGTGTGTGTGCACGTGCATGTGCATGCGTGTGTGTGTCTGTCTGTCTGTCTGTCGTGCGTGCGTGCGTGCATTTGTGCGTGCGTGTGTGTGCATGCGTACGTCTGTGTGTGTGTGTGGGGGGGGGGGGGGGGAGGGGGGGGGGGGGGAGTCGTGGGTGAGACAAGCGTGTGTGCGCACATGCGTGTATTCATGTGCGCACCTGCCAGAAAAGTGTGTGTGCTTCGGTTTGTGTGCCTACGCATGTGTGTAATGGAGAAAGGAAGAGGATGGGAGGTGGGCGGGTGGGGGTGGGGAGGTCATACATCCATGCCCTGTATGTACTCTCATGGATCAACTTTAGTAAATGAAATATGTTTTTTGTACGCTTTCCATGCTTTTTATAAAACTAGATTTTTAAAGTTCTTCGCCATAGATTAATTAGTTGTGAAAGGTATATGTGCACCTGCTATATACTGTTTTCTCTTCTGACAGAAAGCTGATTGAATGGATATGTTATGGGCAAGCTTGGGAAAAAAAAAATCTTTTTTCAGGGGGATGTTTGTTCTGTATGCATCTTGTCTGCGTGTGTGCTGCATGGATGGGTACCATGAGTAAGAACTTTTCGCTTTGTGTATTGGTTAATTAAAGGTAAAACGCATAGATGATATATTCACAAGATCCGATTCAACAGTCCTGGTGTATTATTATGCATTTTCAAATACCATAAAAACACTGTAGATCAGGTTAAATACTTGGGTACTATATTTTAAAATATGGAGAAGAATTTTGATTTGTTGTAACTCGAAGCTGTTTGATTGAACGAGCGAAAACAAAGCAGTGTCTTCAATGAGAATAATGGTGTCTAAAAATGACCGTTTTCGATTACTTATTTGTGAAAAGATGAATATTGAAATGGCCATGATCTATATAATCTACACGTTGTATTCGTCTTCACCCGAAAGTAAACATATTCATTTTGTAGTCTTTTGTCAGCAATCTATTGGAAAACAAACGCATGGCTCATTGTCGCAGAAGCGTGGAGATTTCTAGACACAGTTAAGATTTTATTCTCAGCAAAGGCCTACTGAATAACACATTTAGAATCAACGAAGGACTCTTACGTTCAACATAACTAAACCTTTCTTCAAGGAAAATGAGAATAATTCACGGATACGTTTTGTCCATGAAATAGCATCAAACACTACACAAAACGGTATCTAGGGGGAAAAACCATCCTCGAATTTGAACAGACTGCAGAAAAAATGCTTTTCTGAATAAACGAAAAAAAAAAAATGTTTACACATATTTAGTAGAGAAGGAAATCTACAACAAATTCAAGATCCAACTTGAACAATGAAATTACAGGACATAGGCTTGAGTGTTTCGCCCACAGGCTATGCGGGGCCAAGAGTTTTTATGAATGAAGGCGATGCCAATTTTGATTG
>JADBJO010017795.1:17781-22781 GCA_016801955.1 Conus betulinus | reverse complement strand
ACACAGTCACAGACACAGGCCACACACAAACCCACACACATCAACACACCACACACACTAAGTTCCACCACTACACACTAAAACACACGAGTGTCAAGCATCGTAAACACATAACACACACACACGACACAACCACTCGTCTGTGGCTTAGTGAGCACAACACGCACCGCACGCAGTGAGTCACAACCGCTTAGCCAGACACAGCGTACGCACGCAATAGCGATATGTCAAAAACCATGCAATATAATCGGAACATACACACGCGCGTAACCCGCTAAGTGAGCACTCCGTCGCAGAGTGTGGATGAGTGGAGAGCTGTGAGGAGTGGTGGGACTGAGAGTGGTGATGAGATGATGAGATGAGATGTGTGAGGTCTGGAGCAGAGGTGACTGGAGATGAGATGAGATGAGAGAGAAGTGTGGTGAAGGTGGCCGGAGAGATGGCGAGTGGAGAGAGCACAGTCGAGTTTCATACACTAAAATGGACGCGGGTTGTGACGAGTGTGGTTCAAATTTCCGACAAACACTGAGGGTCTGTAGCTCCGGGCCGGTTGCACGCGCCTGTACATCATGAAACGTAAGTGAAGCGTGATCGAAAGCCGCTGAACATGTAGACTCCGAGTTACAGGCCAACGCGTACGCCCGTTGCACCGGTTCAGACGCAGTGCCCAGGGCGTGGCAGGTCGTGTGACGCTAGCGCAGAGCGGTGTGTGATTGGCAGTAGTGTGCGCATTGGTGTATCGCCGCAGGCGGACACTAACAATCTCCAGCATAAATTATACCTCAACCCTGTAACACAACTAAAGACATGCCAAGCGCACTACCTTAGTGCACCCACCACCGCAACACCAAAAACAAGCCGCTGCGGGGGACGATTACAGTTTTTTTTGTTTTTATTTTTACTGTTTTATCGTTTTACCCCGAATCTGGTACAGTGCCCAATCCCCACGCACCAGATCGACCCAAAGGAGAATAGCACACAAGCAGCCGGCGACACGCGAACAACACAGTACTAAACCACCAGCTCCCCAGCACGCACCTGCCACTACAATCATCCAAACCCCAATCAATACAACCAAATCAACTCACGATTCTACCTGAATCAACCAATTCCTGCCTGTCAGAGTAAAACAGCTCAATGAACAAGGTGATATCAGTAACAAACAGTCGTGATCTCAAAACCTCAAAGTGGTGAACGGATTGTAGGTCTCGGTAAGTCAACTTACACAAATGCACCATACAAACCCAAGAAACTAGTAGCCCAAACCAACAACGCAGAACACAACCATCAACACCAACACAGTCAACAAAAACACCAACAACCCCAACCACACCAAACCACAGCCAAAACCACCCCACACCAACCAACAACCCAAACCAACCCCACACCCACAACACCTGTCCCCCAACTCACCAAATTCTCTCTCTCCCTAGATCACATACCAGATCCCTACACCACTGTCCCAATCCCAGTGTCTGAGTCTGTCTGTTCTAGTCTGTCTGTCTCTCTCTACTCTCTCTCTCTCGTTCCTCTCTCTCTCTCCCACCACCACACACACCACCAAAACACAAATACCCTATAAACAGACACCACGAACACCAACCACAACACAACAACCAAGCACCCAAGTCATATAACACACTCACACAAACCAATCAACACCACAACACACCAACATAACACACACAAACCCACACACCAGCCCAACACTCACCCACCCACACCACTAACAACCAAATACAAGTCGCGACAGTCCAAACCAAACACCCAAGCACCACACACCAACCCCCAAGCCACAACCCACAACACCCCCCACAACAACCTAACCAAAAACCACACCCCACTGATCACGCCAGACCAGCACCCAACATACGCAACGCACCCAAAACCCGAGAACACACCAATCAGACCCACAAACCACACACTCCACAGCTACTGACACATAACACACCGCCAACATCACAAAACACAACTAGTACACCGTCCACAGACCCACAAAGACGACCAACACCTGAGGAAACCAGACCTCCAAGTCGCAACACAAAGCGCTCGAACAGGGCGAGATCGGAAGGGGAAGGAATAAAAAGAAAACGTGACGGTGAGCCTGAACAACCCACGAGCAGAAACAAGAAGGTACCGGAGAGTATCAGAGCTTTTGGAGGGGAGAAAAGTAAGAGTAAAGGAAACCCCCCGAGAGAGAGTGTGAATGAGTAGATAAAGGAAAAAAAGAAAAAGAAAAGAGAAAAGATAATGTGCAGAAAGAAAAAAAAGGAAGTAGAGAAAAAAAAAGAGGAAGAAAGGAGAAAAGAAAAAGGAAAGAGAGAAAGAAGAGAAGGCCGGGCACAGACACGGACCAGACAGACAGCAAGACAGCCGGAAAAGAGGTGATTGGGGAAGGAGCCGATGGGGGAGATAATTCTCTCAAGTCAAACCCTGGCACTCAAGGCTATGTTGAGAGTGTAAGAGGAAACACTGGAACAAATCAATCATAATAATTTATAATCCAGTTAATGATACACATGAGAAACTTATTTTATGTATACTAAAATACCGCCGCAACGGGCTCTTCCAAACAAACACGCCAGCAAAGAACAACACGTCCACAGACTGTTTGCAGACAAACAGCGCGTATGCGATTGCAAAGTATGGGTCGACTCAAGTGTCTGATGAGCAACTAGCTAGCATCAACAGGTCTTGAGAGATACGGGAATTGGCGATCGCCAAAACAAAAAGATTAGGCAAAAAAGGGACAGAAAAAGACCCACAAAATGAAAGGATAAAAAGAATAAGAACAAAAAAAAGGAATATTGCAAGCTTTGTAGCGTATTGGGGCACGTTGTCCAAAACAGTCCAACGTTTTTTTTGTTTGTTTGTTTTTTTTTTTTGCCCTCATGGATGTGCCGAGTATTTGTTGCGGGGGCTTACGTGGGCCGCAGGTCCATGAAATATGAAAAAATGGTCAGTTTTCAGCTCAAAAAATCTACATTTCATCTCTGCTTTGACTTTTGTTTCCCAGTAAGTGTTCACATAGATTGAAATCACTTTTGTTTGTCGGATCAGGACAAAGTGCTGTCTGAAACTGATAACATTTGGTATATCATTGGTACGTGAGCATTTCCTCCCTACCCCTTAAGGCACTCGCAAGATGGCCGCCAAACATGGCTACCTTGTTCATTAGGGAGGTCCCAATGAGTTTGACTTTTTGAACACTGGCGTTTTTCATAAAGAAGAGCAGGTTAATACTCTGATGCCGTTTATCGGTGGAGTTTATCGCTAAAGGTGGGAGCCTGAATTGCACAGTACACACAGCTTGGCCTTTGACCGAGGATGAGCATAATATACATGCTCAATATAATCGCAATAATAATAATAATGATGATGATGATTGATGATGATGATGATGATATAATGATAATAACAACGACGACGACGAAGTTGATAATGATAACAACATCATCATCATCAACAACAACAACAACAATAATAATAATATAATATAATAATAATAATAATAATAATAATAATAAAGATGATGATGATGTTGATGATGATGAAGAGATGATGATGATGATGATGATGATGATAACTATTAATATTATTACATTAACAACGACGTCAGTGGTACGATGGTTTGTAGCCCAGGGACGACTCATTTAATCTTGAAGCAAATTAGACTTAGATAGCAACATCCGGGATTCGTTCATCCAAATTGTCACTAAATTTCTTCTGAACATGAAACACCATGAAGTCACTGTTTACAATCTGGTCACTGTCTGTAAAATAACATGTTTCAATGGAGTAACAAAAGTCTCCAGTGTTGTAAACGTTTGACATGTTGTATTTTCTAAGTCATATCACAAAAAAGTACTTGAAAGTTCTGCGGCAAAACGTACGCTACATCCCAGGTAAGAAGTTAGTTTTCAAGATACATTCGACAGTGGGCGGGGGAATGCCTTCTCTCAAGTGCCTTCTAGATGTTTTTTGTTTTTTTCCACAGGAAGGGGATTGGGGGGGAGAGGTTGGGGGGGTGTCTGGTAGATTAATGGGGGAGGGGGGGGGGGGTAGGTAGTGACGGAGACAAAGGAACACTGGGGACAGACGGAGTGAGGCGTGAAGATTGACGAATGGGGAATGACAATAATCATTGTCTCGACAGGTTTCGGTATTTTCGTCTTTGAAAGTTAACAAACCATGGAATCCAGACAAAAACATGATGTTTTAAACAGTTCGTTGTTTTTCTGATAAAGCTTTGCCAGAATTGATCACTTTTTCCATCCACGATTAATTCTGGTTATTTTTTTTGTTGTTGTTGTTGGGTGCAGCTGGTAGGTCTGTCTTTCAAAAATAAAACTAATATGGAAGGATGATGGTTAGTATGCAAATTAAGATTGATAACGTCAATTGTCAAGCATCCGATCATGCAAATGAAACTAATACTTTTTCTTCTTTGTGTGTTTGTTTTTTTTTTGTTTGTTTGTTTGTTTGTTTTTTATGAAAAAATTACCACCATGAATTGTTATGTTCGTTTCACCAACCAAGGAAATCTAACCATACAAGCGGAAAAAATAAAAAAAAAAAAAAACAAAAAAAGAGAAAAAAAAAAATATAAAAAAAAAAAAAAAAAAAATAAACTACAAAAAAAAAGAAAGAAAAGTCAAAGAATATAAGAAAAAAAATAAAATAACAATCATAAAAAAAAAAATAACAAAAAAAAAAAAAAACATACAAAAAAACAAAAAACGAAAAAAAAAAAAAAAAAAAAACAAAAAAAAAAAAAAAAAAAAAAAACAAAAAAAAATAAAACAAAAAAAAAAAAAGAAAAAAACACAAACTAACAGAGGAAAAGGGAAAAATAAAACAAGACATTTTAATGGCGGCATTTTTCTCGATCAACCAAAAGTCCTGCTTGCTTTCTAATATTTCCATTAATCATCCACTTCGCAATCCCCTTCTGTTACTTTTAAAAGACCGATGGGGCAGAGACACTCTCTGTTCTCCCT
>JADBJO010017795.1:10000-12112 GCA_016801955.1 Conus betulinus | reverse complement strand
CTCTGGTGTGCACCCTGTAGAATAGGGATGCCTAACTATACATGTTCCCCCGACAGACAAACCTACTGCGACTGATACTTGGAGAGGGACAGATTGTGTTCCGTGTCAACTTCCTACCTGGGAGAGGCATCTATCATAAGTTAATGAAGTAAAACTATAATTTAGTGCCTGCTCGCTTGTCTTCTTCAAATCTTTTTGTGCGTTTGCCTTGAAATCCGTGTATAACGTGCAGAAAATCCGTCTGCAGCATCGAGGATTTTTTTTTTTTTTTTTAATTTCTTCCAGATTTGCTGTCAGTGTTACATTCTGAAATCCATGACAATGAAATTATCTTTTTTTCTTTTTCATCTTCACCCTTGTAATAATTCAGTATTTGTATTTGATGTCAACTTTTCAAAAAAGTGTTAACAGAGACACAATGTAGCACATCGAACATATGTAGAAAGGTTCTCTATTGGTCTTTTTTTAAAGTATCTATCGTTAACAAGACATTGCACCCAATGCTCTTCGACGGGCGAACAACATGTTGGTTGTATGACACATATTCTTATTGATTTCTCTTTCCGAATGATAGTGAGAAAGAAACAGAAACGACAGATGGAAGGATCTCTCTTTGTCCTTTCTCTCTCTCTCTCTTCTCTCTCTTCTCTCTCTCTCTCTCTCTATCTCTCTCTCTCTCTCTCTCTCTCTCTCTCTTCAACCTACCCATGGATCGATCAATAGCTTCCTCTGGACCATATATTTGGAACTCACTTCCACCGAGTCTACCAAATACGAAATACCAAAAACTTTTCAAGAAACATTTACATAAATATTCTATGTCTCGATTACTTGATTATGCAACTGAAATAGTATCAACGTTCATTCGCAAAGTCTTTCTTAGGCATTTTCAATTTTACTTTGAAGACACGGTCTAAGCATGTAACCTACTCCATTAAATCACTAATCCCTACTCCTACTCTGTCCACCATCCCTTTTCTCCTCCCCCTATCTTCCATTTTACCCTCTCTCTCTCTCTCTCTCTCTCTCTCTCTCTCTCTCTCTCTCTCTCTCTCTCTCTCTCTCTGCTTTGTGTGTTTGCTTGCTTGCTTCTTTGTTTGTTTTTGTCTTTCCTATTGCTTGACTACTTATCGTGTTATTATTACGTTTGTGTATAGTGCGCTTGTTATTGTCGAATTAGGTTACAGTTTTGCTATGTTGAATTATCACTATGAATGGTTTGTGTTGAAATAATGTATGCATGATAAGACAGACCGTAAGACTAGACTTGGGCCTAAAATCTTCATCCTTGCGTACTAAAGATCAATCAATCATTCCATCAATCAATCAATCTCCTTGCGTACTAACGATCAATCAATCATTCCATCAATCAGTCTCTCTCTCTTTCTCTCTCTCTCCCTCTCTCTTTCTCTCCTTCTCTCTCTGTCTCTCTGTCTCTGTCTACGTCTCTCTCTCTCTCTCTCTCTCTCTCTCTCTCTCTCTCTCTCTCTCTCTCCTTCTCTCTCTCCTCTCTCTCTCTCTCTCCCTCTCTCTCTCTCTCTCTCTCTCTCTCTCTCTCTCTCTCTCTCTTCAAGAAAAAAACCCCTTAAAATTCCTACTACTTTCCTGGCAATAACAAGGGTGCATAAACTAGATCAGAAAAAGTTAAGGTAATAGAAGGACGGAGGTTAATTTGCCCCTCCTCTGATGTCATGCCCTAGACACCCTTTCTTTCTTTTATGACCATTAGGCTGAATGTCTGTAACCTTTTTAGCAGACAGATGTTTTTTTTAAGTATGGCTTGCAGATAATGTTTGTGGCTGAGGACAATGTGGTGGTAAACGAAGGAGGATCCATTGGTGGAGGTACATGAAACGAAAAGAAGATGACCGCTCTTCCAATCTCTTCCACACAATCCTGCCACTCGACCCTCCCCTCTCCTCCATGCCTTAATGCTTACTATTCCTTTCTCTTTCTTTCGTTCCCACTATCACCCCCTAATCCCACCCTCAATCCCCTGACTATAGCTTCAATGACATCTGCCAGACAGCAAACTCGAACCGAAAAGTCAAAACGCCCTATCCTGGTATTCTAAACACGATGTCCGCCCTTTCCCACATTTCCAAAAGTTTC
>JADBJO010017795.1:0-2500 GCA_016801955.1 Conus betulinus | reverse complement strand
ACCGGAAGAACGATTGTGAGTTTTATTTGAGAATGACTCCACTCCTTTTTTTTTTAGCGAGCATCCAATCATACTGGCATTGACGATGCACTTGATAGGAAGGATAAATCTGTGGACCAGTAGAAATGAGAGATTTGAAAGGTTACCAGACGTGATCAGACTACAAATAGTGTTCATGGCCCCCCCACCCACACCCCACCTCTCGCACATCCCTTTTTTCTTCCAGTTTTTTTTTATGTTTCTTTCAATGTTTCTTTATCAATAAATAGAGGCATGCAATAACAATATAATGATACCCCCCCCCCCCCTCCAAGAGACAAAAAGACAAAACAAACATCCACAAGCCCAAGAAACGAAACAAAGCTCCATTGCTAACCATTACACCCAGGTTATCATGATGCTCTTTTTTCCTTTCTTCCTTTTTTCCTCATCACGAACTCCGCAATTCATCATTATTGATTTTTTTAAAATTCTTGGAGGGGGTGGGGGGGGGGGGGGGGTGGGGGGGAGTAGAAGAGGAAAAGAAAGTGGGCTCTTTCAACTCCCATGCCCAGTTTTTCTATCACCACACCGCTCATTACAGGTCCAGTATCCAGCCCACGCCTCATGACAACCCACTAGAGGAGACGCCGGACTTTTACTGAATGACCTGGGTGATGTTCGTTGGTGCCTCAGAATACGTACACCAGCGTGGTGTCAACGTTTGTGAGAGTCCACATCTTGAAGATGCCACCAGGTCCAGACAAAGCCACTTCCCCGAGAGATGAACATACCGATACCAACCGCTCCAACTTGTGGCAAGGACGCTGTTCTATAGCTATAAATAGTAGATCTGAAAGAGAGGTGTTTGCTTGGTAAACATGTTTAGCTTCCTAGAGTTTCAGAGTCACTTCATTTTTTATGTGTGCCAGTAGATTCGAGTTGTTAATGAGTGTTCGGTTTCACCAACATACGGATTCCATAGACATTGGACACAGAGCAGCATATGGGCAGATAGTGTGACGACAGCGGGGCTATTGGACACAGAGCAGCATACTGGCAGATAGTGTGACGACAGCGGGGCTATTGAACACAGAGCAGCATACTGGCAGATAGTGTGACGACAGCGGGGCTATTGAACACAGAGCAGCCTACTGGCAGATAGTGTGACGACAGCGGGGCTATTGAACACAGAGCAGCCTACTGGCAGATAGTGTGACGACAGCGGGGCTATTGAACACAGAGCAGCCTACTGGCAGATAGTGTGACGACAGCGGGGCTATTGAACACAGAGCAGCCTACTGGCAGATAGTGTGACGACAGCGGGACTATTGGACACAGAGCAGCCTACTGGCAGATAGTGTGACGACAGCGGGACTATTGGACACAGAGCAGCATACTGGCAGATAGTGTGACGACAGCGGGGCTATTGGACACAGAGCAGCATACTGGCAGATAGTGTGACGACACAGCGGGACTATTGGACACAGAGCAGCATACTGGCAGATAGTGTCACGACACAGCGGGACTATTGGACACAGAGCAGCATACTGGCAGATAGTGTGACGACAGCGGGGCTATCCCCGTCATTTACGGGTGGGAATAGTTCTTAATCACGACACAAATCCGACAAACAACCATGTCCTTCTGAACAGCTACAAGCAATCATACGCTCTGGCACACGCTTCGTGACAACCCGCTTCGTTTGTCGCTCTCATTTTATGAGGGTCACGTCCTCATCTTCTTTATTTAAAAAAAAAATGTGTAGATTGTGTCAAATAGTTTAAGACGCAGGGAAGATGTGTATTTATGTTAACAGCCGATTCCCATTTTGTTTGTTCAGTACGTATTTGTTTAAGTTCTGATCCCCATCCCCCATCCTCCACCCCCAATCCTTTTACAGGTATTCACGTCTTTCACACTTCATGTAAGGACAGTTTAGTACTGTTTCTGAAACAGTGAGACAGAAAGAGAGAGAGAGAGAGAGAGAGAGAGAGATGGAGAGAGAGAGAGAGAGAGAGAGAGAGAGAGAGAGAGAGAGAAAGATCCTGAGAAAGAGACAGAGAGACAGAGAGAGAGAGAGACAGATAGACATAGACACAGAGACATAGATAGACAGACAGAGAGACAGCGAGAGAAAGAGAAAGAAATACACGGACTGACAGACAAAACAAGTGAGAGAGGCAATGTGAGACGGCAAATGTGTGTGTGTATGTGAAAGACATACAGAGAGAGACAGAGACAGAGACAGAGAGAGAGGGGGGGGGGGGGAGGAGAGAAAGAGAGAGAGAGGGAGAAAAGAGAGAGAGGCAGACAGACAGACAGACAGACTGACTGACAGACAGACGGACGGAGAGACAGACAGACAGACAGACAGATAGAGGGAGCGACGAGTAGAGAATGGGATATGAGATGTCTCTCTCTGTGACTCGTCTCTGTCTTTGTCTGTCTGTCTCCCGGTCTGTCTGTCTCTGTCTTGCTGTCTCGGTCTGTCTGTCGACCCTCTCTCTCTCTCTCTATC
>JADBJO010017794.1:5000-36733 GCA_016801955.1 Conus betulinus | reverse complement strand
AAATAAGAAGCAGAGAACAGAGCGCACATACAAAATTATCCCGTAATATGAAAATATCGGCACCACAGCGTTCGATTAAAAAAAAACAAAGATTGAAAATAGGGGCACGTTCCTTCCTCTTCTCTCCTAATCGTCGACGGTGTATCAATCACGTAACAAATATAATCATCGTCACTTCCTCACCACACTGGCCCGGCTCTCCAGCGTGGCCCCAGACGTGTTCCACTGCTTATAGACCCGAGGCCGGAATGCGTCCTTGGTTGGCCTCGTTTCCGCTCCCCTTGGGACTTGTTCCCCTTCTGAGTTGTATAGTTACGTGTGATAAAGAACCTCACGGTGCGGATATAAACCCTTCAATGGCATACACTGAATGGATGAGTCCGGGTTGTCCTCCTAAGCAGACATCATCTGAAAACTCAGCATTCAGCCCCGAAATGGGTTTCGCCTGCGATTATTCTCCATTCCACGGGAGATAATCGCAATCCAGTGGCCCCCTAAAATCAAAACAAGAAAGGTCATCCTCACAGCCCAATCTTGAAGTAGACGCCTTTGTTGTGTAACCTGGGAGTAGATCAGAACAAGAAAGGTCATCCTCAAAAATGACGCTAATGATAAGCTGAAGCCATTTAGACTCTCCACTCTGCCACAGAGTCAGCGGCTCATTACCAAAGTCTCTTTGCTCCACAGCCACAGCTCCTTGCTCTTCAAACACAAGGCACAAAGATTCACTTCAATATGAACTGTTGGCGGAAGGGGGGGGGGGGGGGTTCTGAGTTCTGCGCAACCTGCCCTTTAAATTTACCCAGCTGCCACATTCTGCATGCCTTGTAACTGACCTGCTGTTGAACTTGTCTGGATTCTCCTCACGAGCTATGTGGAAGTCGAGGCAGACTTCAGCATCAATGCCGATGCCAAAGTAGTGTTTCATCACAAAGATCTTGGTGGGGTCCTCATTAGTGTTGGCCGAGTTGGTGTCATTGGCGATGGCCACTTTCGTCTCATCCTGCTCTTTCTCGTTGGGGTGAAAGATCACTGTCCACCTGTAGGAAGATCATCAAGTCAACAAATTCAATGATTTTCAATGATCACAGTATGTGTTGACAGCCCAGCCAACCAAACAGACAGCAACGAAGACGGAATGAAACATCAAATCTCAACAATTAAAAACAAACAAAAAAAAAAAAAAAAAACGCTAAACTCTAAGGGGGAATAACAGCTTTCTGGGAAAATCTATGAGAAATACACTGTAGCTGATAGCAAAATATGTTCTGGACACATCTGTCTTCAGTGAGTGTTGTCTTTGAATCAGTGTATTTACATGTTATGACCAAATCTTTACCATCAGATCCTAAACCACTTCTTGAGTGCATCAGTTAACGTTTTTCTGAATTCTATTGTGGTCCTCATTCTTGTGTTTTAGTTACCTTTTTATCTGTATTGTGAATTAGTTCTTATTCTTGTGTTTTAGTTACCTTTTTATCTGTATTGTGAATTACCTTTTTATCTGTATTGTGAATTAGTTCTTATTCTTGTGTTTTAGTTACCTTTTTATCTGTATTGTGAATTAGTTCTTATTCTTGTGTTTTAGTTACCTTTTTTATCCATAATCTTCAAAAGAAGGGATACATAAAAAACCTCTGCTCACATTTATGTGCTTTTTTTTTTTTTTTTCTTTTCAAATAATCAACAACCATGCCAACAGTACTCAAACACAACGCATGAAATAATTCAGAGAAATACATAAATTGCTAAGCCGACAGGGAGTTCAATGCAGCTAAGTGCTTTCAGAAAAGCCAAAAAACATGAGTAGCATATAATCGTACAAATAATGTTAATGGGTGGTAGTTCTCGGAGGGTCTGTTTGGATTATTTTGGTGCATGTGAAAAGAAAAGAAGAACAAGAACCTCACAAATTTCAAGCCAACTTTCTGGTCCCTCCCCCGACCCCTGACCCCTGACCCCTCCCCCCGCTTCTGTTATCATCTCAGACACCGCCACCAACTGGCACCATACCTGTCCAGCTTGATCTCCTCCGCGTCAATGACATCACGCAAAACGTTCATGGGGTCTTCCCCTCCTGAGTAGCCCGGTCCCCACCGTAGCACCCGCGCCAAGTCGTTACCTGCACGTCACACAAAAACAACAACGCTCACCAACTCTTGTCGTCACGGAAATGTCTACTACCTGGCAACAAAAATCTCACAAGTTTTGACGTCCAGCTCACAAAAAGGAAAGAAAAGTATCAGGAACCAATCTGATTCGGACCCTGAAAAAAACAAAGAAGACAAGTAAGCGGCAGAGTCTCCACACATACTGAGTTTCAAGTCTAAGGCGTGTTTTGTTTCAGAGTGTCTAAGTCCTAATATTCAGCTGGACTGCCTTTGGATGGCTGCGATGACATGCTCGCTCTGAAGACCAGTAGTGGATACCCCATCTGATTCTATGGTAAGCCATCAGTGTCATCAGAAGGAGGCTTAGTAGGTGGTGTCTTGTGTTTGCTGGATCAGAATGTGCAGAAATGAACACCTCCACAATGACGGCGTTTTCTCTGCTGGGTGTTGCCTCAGGACGACTTGAAAGCAATACAGCACCGTGCAAAGAACTGTACTGGGTTACCTCAGGATGACTTGAAAACAATATAACACAGTGCAAAGAACTGTACTGGGTTGCCTCAGGATGACTTGAAACAATATAACACAGTGCAAAGAACTGTACTGGGTTACCTCAGGATGACTTGAAAACAATATAACACAGTGCAAAGAACTGTACTGGGTTACCTCAGGATGACTTGAAAACAATATAACACAGTGCAAAGAACTGTACTGGGTTACCTCAGGATGACTTGAAAACAATATAACACAGTGCAAAGAACTGCACTGGGTTGCCTCAGGATGACTTGAAAACAATACAGCACCATGCAAAGAACTGTACTCACTCCAATACAGCAACATTGTCCCCAAAAAAGCATTATATCAAATACACAAACTGCAATGGAACATTACACAACATAAGAAACACAATATATACTACAAGACAATGAAATGCAATGCACTGCAAAACAACATAGTACAGCTTATCACAACATTCTACAACAAAAAACAGGATATACTACAACACAATTTCCTTATGTCCCATCTCTGTGTGAGTATATGCATGTATGTATGTGTATGGTAGAGGGCGGTGGGGGGGGGGGGGGGGGGGGGGAGGTTATTTGCAGAGGCATACATATTTACAGTCGTGTGTGAGTAGAGGGGAGGTGGTTGTTGTTGTCGTCGTTGTCATATCCTGGCTTAAAGACTCCAGGGATCATCCGAACAGCCAAAGCACTTGAACACTATGGTCCAAATGCATCAGCTAGGGATAAGAACAATACGTGTGTGACTGTTTTTGATTACCCTGCCACGTGGGCAGCCACACTCCGACTTTGAGGGAATTTGGCGACTGAAAATGTTATGCTAGGAGCTTGTCACGACTGAGGACAAGCCCCGCATAACTATGCAGAGCATAACAACGTTTTAATGTAGCCTTGGTGTTCTAGCCTATGTCAATTGGCCTGACACAACCTTAAGCCAAGGCGGGAGGGGAGGTGATGATGTGGGGAAGGTGAACACCAGAGGTGGCAGAGGCAGGGGGGGGACAAAATCCAGGAAAAGCTGAGCATGCAGGCCAGACGTTCTGCGTGTGGATGTGCAAGGATGTGTTCACTGTATTTTGAAGTTTAAGAAAGTGGTGCTAAACCTATTCCATCACACCTAGTGCAGTCATTACCTGTGCCGAGGGGAACGATGGCCATGGGAGGGGACTGGCACAGCGCGTCCTGCCCCACGTTGTCCAGACACGATAACACCCAGCCCACACTGCCGTCTCCACCACACACCAGGATCTTGTAGTACGGAATGTTCCGGAACACATACAGCCTGCACGCACGTACACACACACACACACACACACACACACACACACACACACACACACACACACAGGTTCATGATACACAAGTCAAATTCAAATTTGAACGAGGAGACCCAGTTCTTACCATGTCTGAATCTCAGCAAACACAGTACCTTCGATTCACACCTACTTCGTACCTATGTTTCCTCCCCCTCCCCATTCTACTTCCCTCAGTACCCCTACCCCCTCTCTATCATCTGTACCCCCCTCACCTCATACCCCTCTCCTCCCTGCCTCAGCAGCACATCCACCCCCCCCCCCCCCCCCCCTCCCTGACCCAGAGGTCATCAGTTGTTAAAGGCCTGCACTGGATCAAGCAGTTTCTCTCATTCCCCCCCCCCCCCCTCCCTCACACACACACACACACACACACGCTCCACACACATATATACACCCTGCATCCACATGTATCCAGGCACACGAACACAGACACAAGTACACTACAACACACACATGCACAAACACGTTTGCACATATCTCATGCATGCGCACACACGCGCGCATGCACGCACACACACACACACACACACACACACACACACACACACACACAATGTTTGGCTTCATAACTGATGGTGGCTGAGCTGTTTTCTTTCCCCCTTCTTTTATGGCCCCCATCCCACCCCTGTCGCCTTCCGAACACACACATACACACACACACACACACACACAAAGCACAGTAGCTGACCCAGGAAGAGGCCCTCCATTGTCCAGGTTGAAGACCTGGTGGGGGTTGAGCAGTTTGCGGAAGGAGGTGATGAGTTCCAGCCCCTGACAGCCCCCACTCTTCACGTTGACGAACACCATCAGCGGCTGCACCCCCTCCGGCAACATGTGGGGCTGACGGAATAAACACACAAAAAGTAATTAAAAAAAAAAAAAAAAAAAGAGAGATATTATCAACAAACATCATCATAAGTGGCTGCATCCTCAAGCAAAAACAACTTGGGCTAGGGCAATAAATAGGGAAATCAGACCTATTTTCCACCCACTTTTTGCCGCTATCCTACTTACAATTGATAGAACCTCACCTCATCAACTAAGAAGCTCTGGCTGATAATGCGTTCCTGTTTGGCATGGTTCATGGCAGGAGTAAGAACCCTCTGACTGCAATTACTTCATCTCATCATGATATTCATGCACATGTTTGCCTGATTTATTCTTAGGTGATGGATTTTCATACTTCTTATTTTTTTCTTAAGTCAAAATCAAACATACAAAAAGACATTAAATCAAGATGGAACACACAAACAACAGATCTTTTCTTTTTTCCCCTGCCTAACATCGCTTTAAGTGCACAGAACTTCTTCTTCTCTTTCTTCCGTTAAGTGGCCGCCATCAACTGGTTGATGATTCTGCCGCTATTTTGGGGGTCTGCTTGTGTATGGTACGGAGGTGCCTGTAAAAAAATTGATAAAAAATTTCTTCAATCCTATGGCCTTCATGACCCCCAGCAGGCGATGAGCTGCTGCCCAGGCTGTGCACACTGTCGGGCGGCCCCAACCCACCATAAGCGTCAAGTCGTCTTTCTGTTTAACGTTATTTCGGAAGAATTGACCATTAAGATGCTCCAACATGACTTGGAATCTTCCCTTCCTGCAGCAGCCATTTGCATTGCCTCTAGAACAAGCTATAAAAAAAATTCAAAAAAAAAAAATCAGTGAACATGACAGTGGCTATGGAAGATTTAGCTGCAAAAGCGTACCGAATCAATGAAGATGACTAATGCGGCATCAGAGTGAACTACACCAATGCAACTGCAATCAGCCCAACTTGGGGCAAAAATCACTAATCTGGCCTAGAGCTGGTGAGTTAAGAACACACTCACACACATACACACACATACATGCAAACACACCGAACACTCGGAGCCAAGTACCTGGATGTTGGGCAAAAGAAGAACCAGCAACTGCTTATCGTCAAAGATGGCTTCCTGCAGGATGTTGAAGACACGTGTTGTCTTCTCAGGTTCCGCGTAGATCAGCACAATGGCGCCGTACTCATAATAAATCACATCAAAGCTGTTCCACTTGTTGTCTGTTACACAGATAGGAATGCACAAAGACGGCAAATGTTACATGTTCAGTGAGTTTGCACCGACTTTCTGAGTAGAGCTTGTGAAAGTTAAGTGATCACTTTGTGAAAGACTGTCCCTTCATGTGGAGATTGCATCATCTGACACTGATTACAAAACAAAAGCACTGGCTGATTTGATAATTTTAATGGGTAAAATATTTCATTTACGAATGTAGAATAAATAAAACAAAAACCTAACCAAAAATGTTTGCCATACATCAAAGAAATCGTAGGTTTATGCTTACTGTATGCATCACATATTTTCTATAACTGGACTAACAAGAGACTATAAAACAGCGGTTCCGTGTGTGAACGCACACACATCATCTTGCACACATGTAAAATCCCATCACCAACTTTCGGAAGAGAAGGCCACTTTGGCCGTTGGTATGGATGACACGTTACACATAGCATGCACCTTTCCCTGAAGATGGAGCATGGCCGTCTTAATGGTGGAATAAAAAAAAACAGTCATACACACAAAACTCCACTGTCTGTCTATACAGGCAGTGTCCACAGAAGTATCAACCTGCATACGCAGAAAGAAAAAAAGAAAAGACTGGTCTTTACTAACGATTTCCAATGAGATGTTCTCATACTAACCATTGCTAACCATGTCCAACCAATGTCCAATGAGATGTTCTCATACTAACCATTGCTAACCATGTGTCCAACCAATGTCCAATGAGATGTTCTCATACTAACCATTGCTAACCATGTCAAACCAATGTCCAATGAGATGTTCTCATACTAACCATTGCTAACCATGTCAAACCATGTCCAACGAGAATCTCCAATGCCCAACGAAATCTCCAGCCGACTTTTACCTGTGATGTCCAGCAAGATTTTTTTTCTACCCAATTTTTCCCATGATGCCCAGTAAGATCTTTTCCTTCTGACACTTACCAATGATGTTCAACTTGTATTGACCTTTGCCGATCATGTCCAACAAGATCGTATATGAACCCTTGCCAATGTGTCCAACAAACCTTAACTTGACCTTTGCCTATGATGTCCAAAAGATGTCACACAGACATTTGCCTTCCTGTCTAACAAGATCTCATACTGACCTTTGCCTTTGATGTCCAAAAGATCTCACACAGACATCTGCCTTCCTCTCTAACAAGATCTCACATACTGACCTTTGCCTTTGATGTCCGAAAGATCTCACACAGACATTTGCCTTCCTGACTAACACAATCTCTCATACTGACCTTTGCCGATGATGTCCAGCAAGATCTTCTCGTACTGCCGCTGGGAGAGGCCCAGTGGGAAGGTTGCCGATGAAGAGCGAGATGCTGGGCCCGTGGGGGTCCTCTTTCTGCTGAAGGTAGAACCGGGTCATGCGGTTCTGACGTAACGATTCCTGCCGAGTGCCACACAGAAATCAATCGCCATGGAAACCTGCATTGCACCTTCTGTGTGACAGGGCTCTACAGGCTTTACAAAAAAGACAACGGTAATGGGATGAGTGAATGAATAAACAAACAAACCTGAAAAAGGGCACTCAGGAAATCACAGACCTCCACCACGGTTGAATGGGTCCTGGACCTGACCTTAGTTCCAAATCTCTGCCAAAATTCAATGGGTTTGCCTTTGGGCCCCATTCCATCCATCCACCTAGTTTAATAACATTTGGTAACGTTGTTTATGCATCATCTTGCTGACAGACACACACACACACAGACACTGGTGAACACAGAATCTCCTTGGCGGACCTAACACGCAACTGTAAAAACGAATAAACAATTAACACATTAATGAATCAATCAAACAATGAGTGAATCAAAAGAATCAAAAAGTCAAAATACAAAGGTGAATGGATGAAAAACCAAGAACAAAAACCAATTTCAACCCCCCACCCCTACCCGCAAAACTCAATGAAAGCGAAAAAGAGAGACCAACTGACCCTCCGAGTTTGTTGCATAATTTGCCAGGGATGGTCGCTGCGCTCTACCCGTCTCTCCGTTACCCCTTTGTCCAGCAACACACCTCTATCAGGCTGAAGTTCTCTGGATCCACATCCTGAATCAACCCATCACTTGCATTTTACAACACTTCACAAGGGAATACAGCCTCACATGTCTGTCTTCGAACTGATTTAGAATTTCCTAGTATTCTGACTTCTTTTTCCCCCTAGCTCTCCTGCCATCTTTGATGCTCACTTTGCCCCTCTCCACTCTACCCTCAACACACCCATGCAAAGACACGCACACACACACACACCCCTGCCTGTAACCTCCCTCCCCTTTGCAACACACACACACACACACACACACACACACACACACACACACACACACACACACACACACACACACACCATGTACACGCTCAGTAAAGATGAAGAAAGGTTTCAGCATCAAAATGCCAGATGTGTAGACATGGATATATCGTGAGAAGTCAATCATTGCTCAACGATAGCAGTTCATAAGGGAGGGTTTTAATTAATGGATCAGGCTGTTTGGGATCTTCGCTCCCTGTGGGATCTTCGCTCCCCTTCCCATCCATAGTCCCATTCCACAGGACAGAGATCAGACCTTTATGCTGTCCAGCCATCCTCTCCTTTCCACAGGACAGAGGTCAGATCTTTATGCTGTCCAGCCATAGTCCCTTCAACAGGACAGAGGTCAGACCTTTATGCTGTCCAGCCATAGTCCCTTCAACAGGACAGAGGTCAGACCTTTATGCTGTCCAGCCATAGTCCCTTCAACAGGACAGAGGTCAGACCTTTATGCTGTCCAGCCATCCTCTCCTTCAACAGGACAAGGTCAGGACCTTTATGCTGTCCAGCCATAGTCCCATTCCACAGGACAGAGGTCAGACCTTTATGCTGTCCAGCCATCCTCTCCTTCAACAGGACAGAGGTCAGACCTTTATGCTGTCCAGCCATAGTCCCTTCAACAGGACAGAGGTCAGACCTTTATGCTGTCCAGCCATAGTCCCTTCAACAGGACAGAGGTCAGACCTTTATGCTGTCCAGCCATCCTCTCCTTCAACAGGACAGAGGTCAGACCTTTATGCTGTCCAGCCAGACTTCACCAGGACTGGTGCACCACCCTGTACCCTGCAGGACGGCTTGGGCAGTAAGTGAGGGCGAGAGACTGCCCAAAACCATACACACCTATAACACTGACAACCGCTGGGTTCTTGTCTGCCACATGTGTATTCATTGGACAGTAAGTAAGGGTGAGAGATTGCCCCAAACCATACACACCTATAACACTGACACCCGCTGGGGTTCTTGTCTGCCACGAGTGTGTTCAACTGCTGCCTGACATTGTCATTTTGTGACCTAAGCTGGATGGAGTCTGTCTGAAGCACTCAAGACTGCTCTTGCTTCAACTATCGGTTCATGTAACTACCGTCATTCCAAGGCTACAATGCACACCTGTATGTCAGCAGCACAACCATTTATTTTCTTTTAATTAGAAAAAAAAGCTACAACTATTCAATTAGCCGCAAGAAAAAAAAAAAGTCATGGGGTTAATAGCCTGACCACACACAGGATTCACATCGGGGCTGGGCTAACAAGAGCAGCAGTTGTCATGTTAACTATCATATAATAATAGTTGCTGAACACAGAAAAAAAAAATCCCCATTATCGTAGGAGATGGATGGAAGGGGAAGAAGAGAGGGGAATGGGGAAAAAATTGCAACAAGAAGGGATGTCGGAAAGAAAAGGGGTAGACAGGGGAAAGTGAGTTGGGAGAAACTGCAGGAAAAAGAGGGGAAGACCGCAGCTTGATAATTTAAACACGCCAAAGCCATCAGAAAGATGCAACTCATTTCCGCGGTAACCAATGAACATGCATAGTGTTCCCTTTCACCCAATAGGTCAGTCCTTTCCGTAACAGCTCACGAGGTTCACAAACTGAACAGTGACGCAGCAAGCGCAGGGACTCCACACACATGCAGGTACGCTAAGCACACTAGTGCGACCACTCCCTCATCCTTTCTCCTTCTTGTCATTCTTTCTCGCCCTCCAAGCCCCGCCGCCCATACACACACACACACTCCGATATTTAGTCCATTTTGTGCGCGCGCTCTCTCTCTCTTCCACCCTCTCTCCCCCCTCTTTCTCTAATCTCCCTCTCTCTCTCTCCCTCCCTCTCTCTTACCCCCTCTCTCTCTCTCCAGAGTCTCTGGACTGAAGATAGTGTAAGTTTGATAGCATTATAAAGGGTCATGGCCTCAATGCAAATAAACCATCAAATAATCGATCGCGTCTTCTTCTTCTTCCTCCCCTCCTCTCTCTCTCTCTCTCTTCCTCTCTTTCTCTCTCTCTCTCTCTCACCTCTACACCCAAACTTGCGTAGCGCTATGGTAATGACTTCATCCGCTGTGGTTTCACGTGTCACCGGTATGTTCTTGTAAGTCACCGACACCCTAAACAAAACACACACACAAATAAAATCAATAAAATGAACTGGAAGCACACACACGAGACACATACCTTCTTTTTTCTCCCCGTCATTCCATCAAGTATCACTGTGACGCCACAGTGAAGAACTGCGCACCAGGTTCTCCTGGCTCAGTAGGTTGATAATGATGCTGAAGAAAAACTGAGAAAGGAATTTCTGCAAGTCTATATACTACAATGAGACCATCGCTGATAGGAGACTATGCCTGCTAGAATTTGCCACTGACAATGACTTGGTTCCTGCCAATACTCTTGGTGAGTATCAAGCATTTTAACCATCCACATGACACCTTTTTTTTCTCACATACTGCGTTTTCAAGAATAAGAAAAGTCACATCAAGGATGCTTAATTCGGTAAGAAAACCAGTCTCTCTTCTGTACACACACACACACACACACACACACACACACACACACACACCCCTATCATGACTGACAAAACAGATTACACACTACCAAATGAATGGGATAAACAATTGATAATACTCTATTCTTTCCACCTGGGGATCTCACAGCCCAGATTTACCTACTGCACCAACTCCCACCAGTGGACGCTCAGTTTTCAACCCACTTTTAAAATCATTTTGTCAACCTTACAACAAGCAATGAATCCAGAGGCTCTACCAATCACAACACCACAGACAGAAACTCGAATTAGTTCAACCAATCAGAAACGGTCAATTTTTAATCTAATCCTTCAACCTTACCACATGCAACCAATTCACATATTCCACCAATCACATCACCTAAGAGAGAAACTCAAATCAATTCAACCAATCAGATCGCCAGACACACAAACTAACTTTGATAATACAGGTTTAGATCGCCAGACACACAAACTAACTTTGATAATACAGGTTTAAACACGAGATGTGCTACGCTTTTTTCCAAGGTGGGAGGGTTGGTTTTCTGTGGCCCTGGAAGTCATTTTTTTCAAGCGCCTTTTTTTTCACTCTAAGTTCATTCTCACTGGTTTGTACTCAATTTGGTCCAATGGATAACAAGGGTGTGGGGCAGCTTGTCCAATCTCTTAGTATGAAAGTGTTCTTCGTCTGCTTCTCACAGAACGCTGATCACTGGTACTGGCAGATGTGTAACGGTTGTCACGGTGCAAACAAGTACACAGAAATCGATCTTAACATAACACAGCTGTGTATTTCACACTTTGTGTTGAAAGTTCACTTGTCTGTTTTGTACAGTCTATTAAATTCGCATTACTTTACATTTTGTTTCGTGTGTTTCTTTGTACTTTGAGTCATAATATAGCAGCTCAAATAAACACTGCATTCTGACAATGCAGTCAACAAGGAGCTATCTACTGACCAAAAAGAAAAAAAAAATCAAATTTTCTTCCATGTTTGCTTCTTCTTTTTCTTTCCTTCTTCTTTTTTTTCCTCTTTTTTTTGTTGTTTTTTTTTTTGGGGGGGGGTTTTGTTTTGTTGTTTGTTTTTTTGGGTACTGTCTAATCCTCCTTGCGTCCTCGTGACATTCCTCCCATGCCCTACACTCAGGCCATGCTCCAGGCTGATATACACTTAAAGATTTCCTCCAGCCATGGAGGAGAACTTTCCAGTTTTCCCCAAAATCTTTCCAGAGTTCCAGAATCTTACCAAAATCGCAGACACATGACTGAATCCCAATCCTATAATGTTTCCCACCACACTACACTAATCATCTCTTTGCTGTCCCACCTCAAATTTCCAGTTTTCCCTAAATCTTTCCAGAGTTCCAGAATCCCTACCAAAATCACAGACACATGACTGAATCCCAATCCTATAACGTTTCCCACCACACTACTCCACTAAACGTCACTCTGCTAACCCACCTCAACGCCCCAGGATACACGCGGATGTAGCCCCGTTCGGGATTCTTTTCTCTGAAGCGGAGAAACACTGAAGGTCGCTTTCCATCTGGCGTCTTCAACTGCGCTCGAATCGGGGCATTTTCATCCAGTTCCTTTTCCCCTGCAGGAAAAGGTTAGCATTTGATTGTTTGTATGTGGAAATATTTCGGTGGAATTTTGACATTTAATCGTGCATATAAGTGAAAACACATTAATGAAATATCGGTACTTTCATTGTCTTTATTTGTGGACATGCTGTACGAAAATTGTATCGCGCTGACTGCATTTGTACATGGAAATTCTTACTGGGAAACGTTAACATCTGATTTCATATGAGGACAAAACTGCAGGGAAATGTTCACATTCAACTGTGATTGTTTGTGGAGACAGTTATGGGAAAAGACAAAATTTAATTGTGTTAACATGCAGGATTGCTGTAAAGAAAGTTATCATCTCACTACATTTCTATACGGAAATACTGTACAAAAATGTTAATAATAATCATAATAATGTTTATTTCTATCGCGTATATTCCATAAAAACGCTCAACAGCGCTTTACATTTCAAAACAGAGCAAACAGTAAAAACAGCAATTATAAAAGTCATGCACACTGAAAAACACAACGTTACTATTTATCTGTAGTCGTGTTCTCGAAATACTTTGAGGCGAAAAAAGAGCATACCATTGTGTTTACATGAGGCCATGATGAACCAAAAATGTTAGCAATTAACTGTATTTCTATCTGCAAATACTCTAGGTTAATGTTAGCACTTCTTCTTTGTCTTGGTTTCTTGAAACCTTTTAGAGAAATGTTGGCATTTCATTGCCCTTGTACGTGGCAATCGTGGATGGAAAAAATGACATTTCATTGTCTTTGTGCGTAGAAATACTGTATGAACATCTTCACAATTAGTTGTCATTTGTATCTGAAAATATTGCAAGGAAATGTTTAACAGTATCAGTATGTGAAAAAAGGTAGGGAAATGTTAGCACATATTTGTATGTGGAAATACTGTAGGAAACATTAGCTCTTCACTGCATTTGGATGTGAAAAAAAAAGCTGTAAGGAAATGTCAGCGTTTGACTGCATTTGTACGTGAAAATACTGCAGAGAAGTGTTACAATTTCACTATATTTGCATGAAGGGTAACTTACGTACTAAATTATTTACATTAAGTGGAAATCCTCATGGTAAACCTTTGCATTCGATCGCACTTGTTTGTGTGCACTGAGTGGGGAAGCATAATTGTTCTTGTGTGTGGGAACACTGCAATGAAATGCTGTACTTTAGCTGTCTTTAACAATGTGGGAACACTGCAATGAACTGCTGTACTTCAGCTGTCTTAACAATGTGGGAACACTGCAGTGAAATGCTGTACTTTAGCTGTCTTAACAATGTGGGAACACTGCAATGAACTGCTGTACTTCAGCTGTCTTAACAATGGGGAAACACTGCAATGGACTGCTGTACTTCAGCTGTCTTAACAATGTGGGAACACTGCAATGAAATGCTGTACTTCAGCTGTCTTAACAATGTGGGAACACTGCAATGAACTGCTGTACTTCAGCTGTCTTAACAATGTGGGAACACTGCAGTGAAATGCTGTACTTCAGCTGTCTTAACAATGTGCAAACACCACAATGAAATGCTGTACTTTAGCTGTCTTAACAATGGGGAAAAACACCGCAATGAAATGCTGTACTTCAGCTGTCTTAACAATGTGGGAAAAACTGCAATGAAATGCTGTACTTCAGCTGTCTTAACAATGTGGGAAAAACTGCAATGAAAGGCTGTACTTTAGCTGTCTTAACAATGGGGAAACACTGCAATGAAATGCTGTACTTCAGCTGTCTTAACAATGTGGGAACACTGCAGTGAAATGCTGTACTTCAGCTGTCTTAACAATGTGGGAACACTGCAATGAAATGCATTACTTCAGCTGTCTTAAACAATGGGGAAAACACTGCAATGAAATGCTGTACTTCAGCTGTCTTAACAATGTGGAAAAACTGCAATGAAATGCTGTACTTAGCTGTCTTAACAATGTGGAAACACTGAACAGAAATGTTAAGCATGTAACTGTATTTGTGCCTGGACACAGTAATGGGAAATGCACACAATCACTTTGCTTGTATGAGGATGCTTTTTTTTCATACATCTTTTGAAAATTGCTCATCATTTATTGTATCACAAATAACAATATAACACACAGCAACAGCGACAACCAACAAAAATGCATCTCCTTACCAATACATGCAAACACATACAAAACATCTCAGTTGTAAAGGAACACACATATATGCACGAACATCTAAGTTTTAGAGAAAAGTTTGCTGGTCGCTTTTAACTTTAGTGTGGTCATCTATATTCAGTTTACATTGTAGATAAACTCGAAGACTGCTATATCACCAGCCAATCAAAGATTTATCAATGCAGCCAGACACACACACACACACACACACACACACACTACAAAGGTGGTAGCAGCGACAGAGGGAGGGAGGGCAAGGTTTACAGAAAACAAACAAACAAAAAACACAAAGCAAAAAAAAACAGCTGTGTAACACACAGACGACTGGCCTTTCCGGGAACAGAACATTTGGGAAGAAAAACGTTTTTCAAAATAAATTCAAATCCAGAACTAATAATACATTTCTGCAGGGAGAAGACAGGGCAATTAAAATTCATAATAATAATAATAACAATTATGGTATTTATAAGGCGCAAAATCCTGATAAAATCAACTCTAAGCGCACGAATGTAAGCACAAGCACACACACACACACACACACGCATGCGCACACACACAAACACGCACACACACAAACACACAAAGACGCACAAAACACACACACACACAAAACACACACACACACACACGCACACACACAAACACGTACACACACACACACACACACACACACACACACACACACATGCACACACAAACACACACACACACACACACACGCACACACGCACAAACGCGCACGCGCACGCACACACACACACACACACTTCAAGAGTTCTTCTGTTGTCTCATTAGTGCATGCACTAGTAAAAAAACGGCCCCCATTATCAACTTTCAAACACTGAAAACAACAAGAAAACCAAAACATTTCATCAACGCCTCCTCCCACCTGTGGCCGACCACATGCAAACAAGCCATGAATGAAAGAAGAACACTGACAGCTCAGTCCACCTGAATCGCAGGCTTCGGGCAGGTGTTTGCGCGGTTCGTCGCTCATGTGGCAGGACTTGAGAGCACCCTCCAGCAGACTTTTCCCTGAATCGCAGATCTCCGTGATGTAGTAGTTCCTGGGATCGTCCGATATGTGGAATGTTTTCAGTGCTGCCTCCTGCACCCACACAGGCACAGGGTTTAAAAGCGTTCTCCGTCATGCTCGTTCGCGACTTTCTCTTCCTCTTGAGCTCAGAGTATTTAAGACAAGACTAGAGTTCCATATAAACAAAGAACTGGGGATAGGATGGAGGGGTATGGGTGGGAAAAGGAGGGTAAGGGGAGGAGAGAATATTTACAGATGTTGCTGTAATGGTCAACAAACAAAATCCTACAAATCTTCCCACAAATAATACCTACACAAACTGAGCCTCCCTCTCTCTCCCTCTCTCTCTCCCTCCTTATTCTGTTTTCCCCCATTTCTTTTCTTCATTTTTCAACCCTCTGCTTCATAACAATTTTCTTCTTCTCCTTTCTGTGTCTGCCCCTCTCTCTCTCTCTCTCTCTTCTCCTTTCTGTCTACCCCTTAAATAAGCCCTCTCTCTCTTTCTCTCTCTCTCTTTTCCTGCCAATTCTTGTAATATAGATTAACATATCTTTATTACATGATTTTTGCACTTCTATCTTCTTTATTGATTGCTCATCCCCTGTACCCCCAACTTCTTTTCTTCGCTCTCTGTCCCCCACCCACCCCCCACACACCCACTCCCCTTTCCCCCTTTCCACCACATTTCTCTTCACTTTCCCCCACCTAACAAACCTTCAAACTCAGATTTGTTTTCCACTTTCTTTTAAATCGATTTTATACACTACAGAATCAATGCAAGAATATATCACTTGAACCAGTTATCGTATATCTGATATGCAGCTGGGGGTTGGAATAGCCCAGTTGGTAGAGCGCCTGACTCGTGTTCCTGGAGTTGCGGGTTCGAATCTCCGCCGGCTGTTTCGGTACAGGGGGATTTTCCCCGGAGTTAACATTGGTTCCGACTCCATTTCCCATACAGTCCTTTGAATAAGACTATAAACTGAGGTTCCATGCATGAACACACACATAACATCTTGCACACACATAAAATCCCATCACCAACTTTCGGAAGAGAAGGCCAGTTCAGCCGTTGGTATGGATGACACATTACACATAGCATGCACTTTCCCTGAAGTTGGAGTATGGCTGCCTTAATGGTGGGATAAAAAACAGTTATACACACACACAACTCCACTCCCCTTGTTGGGTAGATGGGGATTAATACTTGCCTGTCTATACAGGCAGTGTCCGCAGGAGTATCAGCCTGCGTACGCAGGAAGAAAGAAAAGATATGCAGCTCCCTTCTCTAACACTTCACAGTTCTCCTTCCCCTTCCACCTTCTTTATCAAAATAAGTTTTTTTGTTTTTTTTTTTACAAAAGTCACTGAGTACACCATAAGAGAACCTCACTTTGAAAGTCCTGAAAATTTTGGGATCAAACTGTCTTAGAATCTTGTTTTAACAATCTAGTTTCTAATTCATTTTCTTTTCATAACAGTCCACTTACTCTTTGAAACAAGCAAGACAGACATTGCCTTAATTCATGTTCTGCTGTAATCTTTGTTCTCAGACGTAAAAAAAATCACCAACCAACCTCACCTGACTGGTCACTGGTCACACAGAAAAATTGCAATAATCTCACTCTTCATTCCATCTTTCAAGTCACCTGCACCCCAAAAACGGGTTACAGCACTCATGTGCAGGCAGGTGAGAGTGGGGAAAAGAAGAAGAAAGAGAAGAAGAGAGACCACCACAAAAGACACACCAGTAATAAATGGGGCTGGGGCACTGCGTGGAACAGAGATGGTGCGGGTACAGGCGTTTCTTCAAAGACCCGTTACCATCGTACACGCGGATCACTTCATCTGCAACACACAAGCAGATGACACCCAGTGCACTGTACTGTGCTCTACTGTATGGAACTGAACTGTAAATGACATGTTACTGACGAGCATTGTTCTACATCCTCTATGTTGTGCGTTTTGCATCGTTTACTAAGGTGCTCCATTAACCTGGGTCACAAGGTTCATCCCCTTTTCTTTGGGCTGCTTTTCTTGATGAGGACGCACCATCACAGTACAGAACCATAGAAGTAGTATGTACAGCTTAGCCTACAGATGAAAGCTAGCACTCAGAACATTTCACACCGCCCAGAAATACAACTGCCATCAAGTCTGAAAATCAAAGTTTACAGGAGACAAAAAAAAAAAAATTGATTATTATCCCCACAAGATATACTGCAAGCTGAGTTACAGAGCATGGATTTTGATTACAGCATGTTTATTTTTAGGATCATGTGATTGGGAATTGGCTACATTATGCCCCTTGGCCCACTCTTACGATATACCAAAATCTCAAAAATGCAAAGAATTTCAGATACGGCAGTTTGTTTTCCAGGTGGCAATTTGACAGCCTCCCAAATGCTGCACAATATAAAGAAAAAAAATCAAAACAAAAGCCAGTAAGTAATACGATGCTTGAATTAATCATTAACATTCAAATAATATGACGCTTTTTTCCTGACTTTGGATGCTTTGACAAACTTAAACATTGTTTTATTCTTTGCATGACTGCAGGGTTGCTTTTGTTTGTTTTTCTGTTCATTTCTTTACGACAGCCACAAAACACACATATCATCTGAATTACACAGTGAAACTGAGAGTGCCTGTGAGAAAGTAAGTTCCCTTTGAGTTATCTCTCCTTTTCCTTGCACTTAAATACAAATTCATGCCCTGGTCAACCACAGTGAGTACCCAGACCACTTCACCCCAATGCACAGGCTGAGAATGATAGTCAGCGGCACCATAGCAGTCTTCACATCAAGGGTTATATGAGTTAATATATATCTCCTGCGGAAAATGTTTTTCTTCATCTATACTGAATTTACCTGCCACCATTGACTCTCTCTCTAGAAAAAACAAACAACCAACTGTTTCTGAAACATTTTTTCCTCTTGTCCACCACTAGATTTATGTCCTATGGACTCTCTCTGTAACACTTAAATCTTTGTCTATACTATACAAAAAAAAACTCCCGAAACATCTCTCTCTAATAGACTTGGGCTTGCAGAAATTATCTTTTTTCTATGTCTTGACTAGATTTGCGACTCCGCTAAAGACTCCTGTTTTATACCATTGTTTCTAAGACACTTTCCCCTTGGTCTAACTTTGATTAACTTCCCAACAGACATTTGTAACTACCCTCACACACAACCAACCCACACACACATCTGCCCCCCCCCCCCCCCCCACACATCCACAGTTTCCACACCACACACAGTCAGCATCCTTGTCCTTCTCACACACCCGTCCTTCTCACGGGGAGAGCGCCGCTCCCTTCTCACTTCATCCTCCGTCTTGGAATCTCCGCTTGAGGACCACTCCTCGAAACCTGTGCCGAGCTGCAGAGTCTCACAGGTCCAAAAGACGAGTTCACAGGTCAATAGAAAAGTCATAGGTATAAGTCTTAGGTTAAGTCAGCGACACATCCACATGTGAGAAGAAACTGACAAGGAAAACAGTCAAAAAAGTAGAACGGAGACAGACAGACGGAGACAGAGACAGACACCGTGAGACAGAGACAGACAAACAAGAGATAGAGACAGAGAGAGGGGAGGGAGGGAGAGAAACAGAAGGGGAGTGGAGGAGAGGCGAGCAGAGAGGGAGATTGAGAAATAGAATGGATGGAGGCAAGGCACAGGGAGAGACAGAGAGAGTGCGACAGACAGACAGACGACAGACCGATGAATAGATAGACAGACAGCAGAGACAGACAGAGACAGAGACTGACAGACAAGACAGACAGACACACCAGAGACAAAGACAGACAGACAGACCGAGGCAGAGACAGACAGACAGACAGAGACAAAGACAGACAGAGACAAAGACGGACGGACAGAGACAGACAGACAGAGACAGAGACAAAAGACAGAGACAACAAACAGACTGGAGACAGACAGAGAGAGCAGACAGACAGGAGAGACAGAAACAAAGACAGATACCGACAGACAGACTGAAGACAAGAGACAGACACACAGAGACATAGCGACAGACAGAGAGACAGAACAGACAGACGAGAGCTGAACGAGAAGACAGAGACAGACAGACAGACACAGACCAGATACACAGAGACCACCACGAGACAGAGACCGACAGACAGAGACAAAGACCAGAGACAGACAGAGACAAACGACAGTACAAAGAAAGACAGCAGACAGACAGAGACAAACAGACCTACAGGGCCAGACATAGACAGACCAGAAAGACTACAGAGACAAACCGACAGACAGAGACAACAGAGAGAAAAGATCGACATAGACAAAAGAGACAGACAGAGACAGGCAAGACAGACAGACCGACAGACAGGACAGACAGACATAATCACCAGACCCGACCCGACAGAGTCAGACAGAGACACACACAGACGAGACAGAGCAGAATGACAGGACAGCCAGGACAGGCAGACAGAGACAGAGACATACAGACAGAGACAGGCGAGCCACAGACAGAGACAGACTGATAACCAGAGCAGACAGAGCCCCAACAAAGACAGAGACAGACAGAGTCAAGAGACAGCAGACAGAGACAGACGCAGAGACCGAGACAGACACAGACAACACCACAAGACAGACAAAGACCGAGACACAAGACGCCAGGTACCGTGCATGAGACAAGACAGGCAGCACAGGACACAATGAACACAGACAGAGAGACAGACCACAAGACTAAGACAGGTAAAAGGTTAGCTACAAAGAGTGATAAGTTAAAAGGGGGCATAGCGAGTACAAAGACGACACAGGACAGACAGACATACGAGGACAAAAAGGGCACAGAGACCAACAGAACGAGAAAAATAGCATCGACAATGCAAGACAGAGACAGGCAACAGAGAAGAGAGAGATACGGAGACAGGGGACAGGGTCCACAAAGACAGACAGACTACAGACAGACAGAGGGTGGGGGGGGGGGGAAAGAGTTTGACAGAGACAGAGACTGACAGAACAATAGTGACAGTGGGTGGACAGGAAAGACAGTGAGTGCAGGAAAGACAATCCAAAAGATAGACCATAAGACAGCTGACGGGCCAGACACTGCAGACTAACGGACGAATGGGAGAATTAGGCCGGGGGTGGGGGGGGGGGGAGGGTCTGCAAGCGAACGGACAGAATGACACGATGAGGGGAGTGGGCAGGGCACAGATGGCTGCCGCTACAGTACAGAGAATGAGGCAATAGTCAGCCGACAGGGGCACAGAGGGCTGCAAGCTGGGGACAGAATGACACAATTAGTCCAGCCTGACAGGGCAAAGAAACAATGCCAGCTAACGGACAGAAACAAATTAGTCAGAGAGACAGGGCACAGAGCTGCAGCTAAAGGATCAGAATGAACAATTAGAGCCTGTACAAATGGCTGCAGCTACCAAGGAAGGAGACAATATTAACCTCACAGGGGAGAGGCTGACAGGGCCACAGAGGCCAATTAGTCAGCTAACAGGGACCGACGGAACACAATTAGTCAGCCTGACAGGGCACAGAGGCTGCAGCTAACAGACCAGAATGACACAATTATTCAGCCTGACAGGGCTGCAACAGAGGCTGCAGCTAACACCAAGACCGAAGACTGACACAATTATTCAGCCTGACAGGGCACAGAGGCTGCAGCTAACAGACAGATGACCACAATTTCAGTCAGCAGCCTGACAGGGCACAGAAAGAGCAAGACGAAGAAAACAGAAAAAGACCCATGGTATGGATGCACACAGACCACAGAGAGACAGAGAAAGCACACACTGTAAGTATGACTGCATGGGCGGGAAAGTGAGTGAGTTGAGAGCAAGATGGGAGAGTGAGAGAGAGAGAGAGAGAGAAGAGATAGAGAGCGAGCACAGAGAGCGAAACAAGAAAGTGGATGGAGCGTAAGGGGAAAAAACCGCTATGTATGACAATGAATGGTGAGAAGGGAATGACTTAAATGAGAATGACAGTCAGAGTCAACAGACAGACTAAAGGGAGAACGGCACTCTCGTCAACAGACTGACTAAAAAGAGAACGACATACAGAGTCAACAGACTAAAAAGAGAACGACAGACAGTCAAACAGACCGACTAAAGGGATAACGACAAACAGTCAACAGACAGACCTCAAGGGAGAATGCCACAGAGTCACAGACGACTAAAAAAGAGAACGACACAGAGTCAACAGACAAACTACAAAGGAGAACGACACAGAGTCAACAGACAGATTAAGGGAGAACGACAACGACAAAGAGTCAACAGAACAGACAGGGTCATGATAGACCGAGAATACGCACATAATGTATGTGGTGCCAGAGAGAGGAGGGATTTGTTTAGAAAGATGCTGCAGTTAGAAGGAGGTGAGAAACAGACAGAAACAGAGAGACAGACAGACAGACAGGACAGACAGACAGACACAACGGAGACAACAGACAGTGGTATAAAGAAATACAGAGAGAAAGAGAGAAAAGGTCAAGAGGACAGATGGACAGAAAAACAGACAAGAATCACAAACATAAAGAGAAAAAAAAAAAATCACAGTTTCAAACATCTCAATGAAGCAGGCATGGAGTGGAGTGAAACCTGATCCCACCCATACACCATCCATCAAAGAAGCGCTAACATTTCCTTCATCAAACACATTCTTGACATTCTCTGGAAAGCTCTGTCCATTAAGAGATGCAGCATTTGAACGATGGGTACAAAAAGCCATAGTGTACTTGGATTCCAACCTCCGCCTACCAATGACACTCTGGGGGGGGGGGGGGGGGGGGGGGGGGGGGTGTGGGGGGAGGGGGGTGGGGTGGGGGGGGGGGGGGGGGGGGGGGGGGGGAGGGGGTGGGGGGGGGGGGGGTACGTATTTAAAAAGATTCACCCTACAAGTCAAGGCCTGAGCTCTTTAAGGCTGGAAATACCACAATGAAACACCTCTGGAGTTTTAGAACCCATGATTCATCCGTCCCTGGTAGTCCATAACACTGACCATTTCCATAATGGCAGGGCCAAGGTGCGCAATCGTTGACCACAGTAGCATGCAGTTTGCACTTGAACACACCACACACCACCAATCTGACCATTCATGAAAAAAACCCAACAAACATCGCCTAGTTCTTACCTGGAAAAGCTGCATTCCAGCCACGGCAGCACAGCAGGCCCTGGGAATGGAGGAGAAAAGAAAACCAAAAAAAAAAAGATGTTAGTCATATCATTTTCTTCTTCATTTCCCACACAATTTCTTAAATACATGAATCCAGCAAGCAAACCTGGTGTGTCTTTCTGTTTCGTTTGAGGTGTGTGGTGGTGTTTTTGATACTATCACAGCCCAGCACTACCCATCCCTCTCCTAGCCTGTCACAGCTGACCTCCTCTCATTGGGTCTTGGCCACACTACACAGATGTGACGTTCATCCAGGGACCATACTACTCAGCCCTGGCCAGCAAGGTGCATCACAGAAAGCCCTTCTCTAAGAGGTATCATATCACATTACTCTCATACTGGCTCAGTATGGCCCAGCCCCCCCACCACCCCCTCACCCCACCCCCCACCCCCCCCACCCACACCCCCCCCCCCCCCCTCCCCCCTTTCCATCAGTTGAGGCTGGGTGAGCCGAGTTTGAGGCACACACACAAGATGAAAGATTGAGAGGAGATGGATTGAGGACCAGTGATGATGACCTGCTGCCACAGGGTGCCAGTTGGGGAACGATTCATGTCCTCACAGACTTCAAGAATTCGATCACATCAGCGCCAACATTTACCAACCACCAATCATGGATAAATATGATGAAACCACGGGCGAAGTCATGTTGACAGAACTTCTGTCAGAATCAGGCCAGGCTGCCTATGCCTTCCCTACTTCTTCAACATCCACCCACAAAGATTCTCACCCATGCTCTGGAAGGTCAAGAAGGTTCAGTCAGCAGGATAATCACACACTATCTTTTGTCTTACCGAACCCAGTGCACCCACTCACTCGCATGCACACATCTATGTACACAGAAGCATAAACCATATATGTGAAAGGCAACATCTCATATCTCTCTCTCCTCTCTCTCTCTCTCTCCTCTCACACCTCCACCCCACACACACACACACACACACACACACCACCACACACACACACACACACACACACCACACACCAACCAACCAACCAACAACCAAAAAAGGCGAGACAGAAAAAAGCGGAGAGAGACTCGACAACCACTGACTGGGTTTTCGGTTGATGCCCCAGAAGCGTCTCCATGGGAACGCCCATGCGAGGGATGGTCAGACAGGCGGGGGGCAGCGAGATCTCTCCCGCAGACTGCCGAACTTGCACTCCGCTGGCAGGTTCTTGTAGCACAGGGGGTGTGACTGTGGAAACAGTTCAGGCAGACGGGTGGTGAGTTTATGACATTTCTATTTATAAGCATGCATTCTGCTGGCTTACATTCATTGCAAGCTTTTTTTTTTTTTTTTAAATGGAAACAAAACATATTTCAAAATGCTAAAAGGGAAGGAGAAAGGGAGTCAGAAAAGAAGAGTTAATTCCAGAGAGAGAGAGAGAGAGAGAGAGAGAGAGAGAGAGAGACAGAGAGAGAGACAGAGAGAGGAGAGTGAAAGAGCAACAAACTCATACACAAACACAGAACACAGAACACATCGCGAACTTCCTGCACACACATACACATGGCATCACTCCTATACCTACACAACACACACACACACACACACACTACACTCTCCACAACATTCGAAACATTTGCTCATTGATAAAAACATCACCACCACCCAACCACACATCCCTTCACACACTCCCAACACAACACACTCACATACATTCATACATTCTGATATCACTTTTAGTGGGAAGATGCTAAACTGAAGAACAACAACAAACAACACACCACACTCACACACGAACACACACACACACACACCCACCACAGCACACTCACACACACAAAGAGAATAGGCCCCTCACTCACCGTGACACCACACCATTCACACCCTCATGCCGGCCAGACACTCAGCAGACCACATGTCTTCTTGCAGTAGACGCATTTAGCCATTCGGGGGCAGGTTGCCCTCCCCGCCAGTGGTGGTATTGCACAATGTAGTCCTGGGCAAGTCCAAAACAGACAGGTTGCTACAGTACAATGTAGTCCTGGACAAGTCCAAAATAGACAGGATGCTTAGAGAAATGTATAGTCTCTGGACAAGTCCACAAATACAGGCTATAGAGTAAAGTCCAGGCTGACTAAGTACAATGTATCCTGGACAAGGTCCAAAATAGACAGGCTGCTAGAGCACAATGTAGTCCTGACAAGTCCAAAATAGACATTCTGCTAGAAGCACAAATAGTAGTCCTGGAGCATCAGTCCAAAATAGACAGGGGCTGCTAGAGTACATGTAGTCCTGGACAGTCCAAAATAGACAGGCTGCTAGAGCTACAATGTAGTCCTGGACAAGTCCAAAATACAGACAGAGCACAATGACAGCTAGAGTACAATGTAGTCCTGGACAAGTCCAAAATAGACAGGATGCTAGAGCACAATGTAGTCCTGGACAAGTCCAAAATAGACAGGCTGTCAGAGTACACAGTCCTGGACAAGTCCAAAATAGACAGGCTGGTAGAGTACAATAGTTCCTGTCCAAAATAGACCTGCTAGACAATGTAGTCCTGGACAAGTCCAAACTAGACAGGCTGAGTAGAGTCAATGTCAAAATAGTCTGGGACAAGTCCAAAAATAGACAGTGCTGCTAGAGTACAATGTCCCTGGACAAGTCCAAAATAGACAGGCTGCTAGAGTACAATGTAGTCCTGGACAAGTCCAAAATAGACAGGCTGTGTAGAGTACAATGTAGTCCGGACAGTTCCCCAAAGGACTAGGCTGCTAGACTACAATGTAATCCCTTTTAAAGGTTTCAAAAAGTGAGGTGACCTGCATGGTAGACTGTCATCAAATTTCAAAAGGAATTTGAAGTACTAGACTAGCCTCCGCAGGTTACATGGACACCTGGACATTAGCAAGAACAAAACATCCTGATCATTTTCAACTTCCTTCAGTCCTTCTTCAGCACGAAAATCCTTTTTTTCTTTCTTTTTTTTTTTTTGCTGTCCCCACGTCTGCGCCACCTCAAGAGGCACCCCCCACTGGTTCCACTCACCCCTTCACATCAAGCCCTCCACACCACAGCCCGCTGGTCCCGCGCAGCCCCGGCACCCGGCATATCCACAGGGAACATTCAATCTCAAGGTCGTCAATAGGTCAACCCCACCAGAGGAAGACACTGCACTGCTTGCCGAGTCACTTCGTTGGTGTTCAGGTTCAGTGCGCCTGTTCTGATCTAACATATGCAGGACAGCCACCCTACTAAGCCCCCTATCCCCCTACTGACGACACTAACTTAATTGGTCGCGCGGAGCCGGCGTGAGTTCTCCCTCCAAGTGAGTCTTCTCCGTCCTGAGGGGCGCCACACCCCACGTTCCGTCCCCAACGACAGCCCCCCCCATGGACTCGCCGAATACCGGTTATGATAGAGCGCTCCCCCGACGGAACCAAACCAAGGGACCAATCCACACGTGGTGAGAAGACATCGAAACTTCGAGGTCACCATGAACGAGAGCAAGGGCATGAAGGGGCGCCACAGAATTTCGAGACACATTTTTTTTTAATGCTGATCAATGGAGAACCGGATGATGAAGATGGTGCTAGGGATTCTCCATGCTCGGTAACTTAGACCCGACTAATACCTGACAGGGCTGTACTCTATACGCTTCCTTTCAATAATATATCCCCGGCGTCAACCCAGGCCAGAGAGATACAACAGGCAACCTGTGCAGTGTTGGTCAGGTTAATCTTGAGCACAACCCTCTCAGTAAAAACGCATCCATTAAAGGTTCGATGAACACTCGACTGTGGTTCCCAATCTTCCCCGGACCAGTCCTTGAGTCCGCAGCAAACGTGGAAGAACTTCGTGGCTAGGCACAACCTCCGGTCGAGACGGCAGAAAAACCGCCAGAACTCCATGACTCGATGGGATTCTACGACAACCATGACCGCTCCCCAGCCTGGGAGTCCAGCGAGCGCTGTGACCACACTTCACCAAACAGACGCCTCGGTATATGACTAACACAACATTCAGGAAAGTGAAAACAAGAACCCCATAGACACAATCACTTTTATCTTCTCAAAATTCAGCCCCCATCCACAGCCATCATTTTACCTCCTTACCCGACCATTCAGCACTCTCTAGCGCAAATTTATCTTGAGAAGATAAATGATGGCCTGTCGCTTCCACTTTCATTGTCTTGAACGTTGTTTTATCCCCGTGGCCTAAAGCGACGGACCTAGGGGTCAAAACGCCGTCATGTTTCGGCTCTTGTAATTTGTTGACGTTCCATGTTAATAGCCGGAACGAACTTTATTCCTTTGAAAATTCATATTTCTAAAACCTAAGTAAGTTAATAACACATGCTTTTAACGCCTGTGGTGTGTTTATTTGTCCCAGTGGCAACATCCTTCTGGCAGTCTTCGATCCGGGACCGTCCGTTGGACAAACGTGTAGCAAAAACCCTTCCGCTGGAAAAGGATGCTTGACCGCTAAGGAATGCACATCATAAGCGTTCCAACCAGTTAATGGCCAGCATCAGTATGGGGCTTAGCAGGCCAAGGTCCTCACACATGGCTGATCAGAATAGGCACCCCAATGAACACCCGCCCTAGGCCTTTAGTTTCCATAATTCTCCAGGATGCATCCTCTTCATGAAAGGGCCAGCTATGCCTCGTACTAAGCTTCTGCTGACGTGCTCCCAGGGGGACTGCAGGGCTGAGGCTGGGGACACAACAAAGCTGGGTGGAGGGTGTGTATGGGGAAGCTTGGAATGTGATTGGCGTTGGCAGCGCAGCAGCACCTGGGTGGGGGGGGCCGGGCGGGGGTGGGTGACAAACCAGGATGACAGATTGGACCAAAAAGCATGTCCCAGATATAGCTGTTGGTATTTCAAAGGTGCCAAACTTTAGGAAATCATAATTCAGGAGTCAGAGGATGAAAGGCATGGCTTTATAACGAAGAACCAGGTGTTAACTGCCTGTAGCTGCCACAACAGAAGATAATCAACTTATACAAAGCGTGAGTGTCCTTCCATTAAAGGATTGACCAATGCTCTCACCCCTCTACCATCCTCATTCTTTCATCCATCTTTGTGTATAAAAAACAGAAAAAAAAAAGACTTTATCCATGAATTTTGTCTTTGTTCCTCTTAGACCACCAGGATACCAGGACTTGAAGAAAACGTTTCTAAAACAGAACACAGGTCCAATGAGCGTTCAGCAGCCATGGGTACCTTGCACCAACATAGTCCCGAACAAGTCCAAACATCACACAGCTTTAAACGTACAGGTTTTGTCGCGGGTGGTTGCTGCGCTGCATGACAGACTTGAGCCAATGTCTGTTGTGGCTCCAAACGATCCCCATGCCATTCCTCACTGCATTTTCCACACAGCAATAAGAAAATGTTCTATCACTGAAGCTCAGCTGACTGTGTAGGGGACCCTTGGAGGCTGCTGTGACCACACAGGACACACGACGAGTAGGAGCACTGTGTGCAATAAACACACACAGCAGTTTATAAAAATATGCCAGAGCGGTTCTATACTACGACCACTAGCCTCTTGACAATCTTGCAGAAAACACGACCTTACACCCATGTGGGGTGAGTTACATTCCCTCCTTAACTTTTCCACCACTGGGTAGGCACAATTCCCAGGTAAAGCAAATATTACAAATCAGTAAAGCAAATATATAACAAACAAACACACAAAATACATTTTAAAAAATGCTTGGTGGTACTCGGATGCATGCATTCACGTGTCCAAAACCCATCAAATGATAAAACAACAGGATGTTTAATGAATATCACTTACCTACTGTGTACACATCAGAGGGTGGGAAGGAAGGGGGGGGTGGGAGGAGGGGACGAGCGGGAATCAGTCACTAACAGACCTCTCCATAAAAAATGGTGACCTGGGGAGATTTTAAGCACCGTCAACTGCTGCCAGAACTTGATCACTCCAACGACCACCACCTCCCCCCCACCACCCCCAACCACCCCACCCAACCACCACCCCCCCCCCACCCACCCCCCCCCCAGGCGCAGTCCCTGCCCCCCTGTGTTTGAACCCGCCTGTCCCTACCAGGACTCGAACCCTGCCCAGCGGATCCCTTCCCACGTTTCGCTTGCCGTTTTACCTTATGCTGGGACTCAAAACCCTCTGACTCTGCCCTATATCTATCGTGTGGCTACCAGGTAGTCTCTGCCAGGAATCAAACACAAATAGTCCTGCCCCGAATTTCATCAGCCCACGTCGCACCCAGGACTCGGACTCCCCTGACCATCAGACTGCGTGTCCAGTGTTGGACTACTTAACTACCCCCAACTGGTCACCACAGGTTTGTTGTTGTCCGTTGTGGTTGGTAGTTCGTCGTTGTTCGTTTTGTGTGGTGGGTTGCGTCATTTTGGTTTTTTGTGGGGGTTTACTTCTCTTCTTCTTCTCCTTCGTCTTCTTCTTTAAAAACCACATTTCATCAACAGACCAACCCGTCAAGTTCAGAACTATGGCAAAGGCAGAGGGTGATCAGAAGGCACAGAGGGTTGATCGGAACATGCATGTGTGTGCATGCACATGTTACACACACACCACACACACACCACACACACAGATCACACAGAGAGTACATAATCCCAAGCATGTTGATTTACACTCATTAAAGAAACATGGATCCCCTCTTATACAACACAAAAAACAAAAGTACGGTGAAGTGACCCCAGAAATCATGACCCTTAAACAACTGAAAAATGGGAGCGCCCAATAACCCTTTTAACATTCTACTCTGAAGGGTCAGGTGACGCCCCTTTAAAAAATAGCTAGCAGGTGTCTTCACGCGCATGCATGCACACGTCACCTTTTAACACCATTTTTGCATGCTTCTCTTCACCAGAAGCTGATTGGAGTAAAAATTTCAATGTTCCATAAGTATAAACCAGCGAGACAAAAAAATGCCTTTAATGTACAATTCAAATCCATCTAGTGTTTGTTGTCACTCTATAGCTAATCACAAAGATGAACATATTTAATGAGTGTCTGTTGTCACTCTATAGCTAATCACAAAGATGAACATATTTATGAGTGGTCTGTTGTCACTCTGTAGATGATCACAAAGGTGAACATATTTATGAGTGTCTGTTGTCACTCTGTAGATGATCACAAAGGTGAACATATTTATGAGTGTTTGTTGTCACTCTGTAGATGATCACAAAGATGAACATATTCATAAGTGTTTGTTGTCACTCTGTAGATGATCACAAAGATGATTATATTCTTGAGAGGTGTGTTGTCCCTCTACAGATGATCACAAGATGATGAGCGATATGAGCGGTTTGTCCCGCTACAGATGGATCACAGCGATTTATGTTCATGAGTGTGTGTTGTCCCTCTACAGATGATCACAAAGATGATTATGTTTCATGAGTGTGTTGTCCCTCTATAGATGATCACAAAGATGATAATGTAGTTGATCATTAGGATAACGGCAATCAGGAGTATAATATAATATGATAATGTGACGATGAGAAGGTGAAAGAGAATAACTGCCATGATGATTGTTGTGACAGTGGTGATAATTACAATGACGGCAAGAGAGAGAAGAAAAACCTATGACCCCTGACCTTATTGGGCTGGTACGTGGAGCACTCTTTACAGTCGCTGACCACAAAAGTCCTGGCAGTCCAGGTGTGCATAATATTCACAGACTGAAAACACAAGGAAACAGGCATCGGCATCTCTCACAGACCTGAACACACAAGGAAACAGGCATCACATTCACAGACTGAAAACACAAGGAACAGGCATCACATTCACAGACTGAAAACACAAGGAAACAGGCATCACATTCACAGACTGAAAAAAAACACACGGAAACAGGCATCACATTCACAGACTGAAAACACACGGAAACAGGCCATCACATTCACAGACTGAAAAACACAAGGACACCGGCATCACATTCACAGACTGAACACACAAGGACCAACACGGCATCACATTCACAGACTGAAAACACAAAGGAGAAAACCGGGCATCACATTCACAGACTGAAAACACAAGGACACCGGCATCACACATTCACAGACTGAAAACACACAAGGACACCGGCATCACATTCACAGACTGAAAACACAAGGACAAGGACATCACAACAATCACATTTCACAGACTGAAAACAACAAGACTGAAAAACACCCACCGCATCACATTCACAGACTGAAAACACAAGGAAACCAGCATCACATTCACAGGCTGAAAGAGACGCATCAGTATTTCACATGACAAAGAATAATATTCACAGTCTGCATGGCTGCCCAAGTTGTGGATTTTCTGAAAAAAAAAATACAGTGAAATCAACACATTCAGAGTAAATCCCTCACACTGATGGAACATAGCATCACAGTCAAAAATCAAGGAGAAAGTAGGTCAATGCCATGAATTTCTCCCTGGTGCATTCATATATTGATGAAATCTACAGCAGCAACAGTGTAAATTACAAACTTCAGGGCTGACCTCTTCCCAGCAAATATACCTAACTACTCACAATCTGCACTTTCACAGGAAAAAACATTATGGGACTGGCGCCAGAACAAGAAACACCATCACGGTGCTGCAGACACCGGGCAAGTTACATCTGCACTGGCACCAGAACAAGAAACACCATCACGGTGCTGCAGACATCGGGCAAGTTACACCTCCACTGGTGCCAGAACAAGTACCACACATCAGGGTGCTGCAGACATCAGGCAAGTTACACCTCCACTGGCACCAGAACAAGAAACACACCATCACGGTGCTGCAGACATCGGGCAAGTTACACCTGACCTGGCGCCAGAACAAGTAACACCATCAGGGTGCTGCAGACATCAGGCAAGTTACACCTCCACTGGCACCAGAACAAGAAACACCATCACGTGCTGCAGACATCGGGCAAGTTACACCTGACCTGGCGCCAGAACAAGAAACACCATCACAGTGCTGCAGACATCAGGCAAGTTTACACCTGACCTGGCGCCAGAACAAGAAAACACCATCACAGTGCTGCAGACATCGGGCAAGTTACA
>JADBJO010017793.1:35000-36738 GCA_016801955.1 Conus betulinus | reverse complement strand
TCTCGTCTCTCTCTCTTCTGTAGTGTATGTGTGTCGGTTCGCCTGTGTGTGTGTGGTGGTGGTGCTGTGTGTGTTTGTGTTGTGTGTGTGTGTGTGTGTGCGCCGTCGCGCGCGCCGCGCGCATGTGTGTGTGCGTCGCGTGCGTTTTCGGGCGTGCATTTGGTGGTTTGTGTGTGTGTGTGTGTGGTGTGTGTGCGTGTGTGTGTGTGTGTGTTGTGGTGTGTGTGCGCAGCGTGCGCATGCTGAGCGTGGTTCACTGTATACACAAAAAAAATATTGAATATTCTTGTAAGAAGCCCACTGATACGCTTGTTTGTTTAACTTGACCCATCCACATCCACGGCCGTCGTGTGCTCGTGTAAAAGAATCTGCACCAGTAAGGTGATGGGAAGTGCCTGCCTTTTACTAGATTGGTCATGTTCTCCTGCTCCGTAGTTCTGTGTTTTAAGCATTGTTTTCGTCAGTATGGGCGGCCCCCCTTCGAAGGTTATTTCCCCCCTGTTTTATGCTAGAGTCAGAATATGCGCACCCTTGGAACGTACCGAGACCCGTCGCAGTGTCTACATCTTGTTGTGTCCCGTGGTTCTGGATACTTGATCTGGAACGTGTTAAAATGCAGCCTCTCAATTTCCTGTTGGACCTAACAAGAGATATTGGGATTCAGCAGCATAACGAATTACATTCCATTAAACGGATACGAAACCCACCACCAACAAACAAACCAACACACTGGCACTAAAGCGCTCGGCCGGCGCGCACCACGCCACGCGCACGCCACGCACTGCACGCACAGCACGCAACGCACGCAACGCACAGCGCAACAAACACACACACACCCAAACACACCACACACAGGTATTTCGCGTCGTTTAGAGGGTGGGCATAACTTGCCCAACCCTTTTGTTGCATGATCTTGAATAAATTAGTCCGTTAAGGGGATTGGCGGCCCTGTTTACAGTATGGATTTCATTCTACAGTTGGTTTTGTTTTACTTTTTTTGTGTTCGTGTGTGGAGATTTTTGGTTGTTGTTTTGTTTTCGGGTTTTTATCGAGTATCACAAAATATCGCAACAATCGATCATTTGCGAAGAGCTAACATGATCTGAATAAGCTGGATAATGAGAGAGCAGAGGGGGTGGAGGGAGTGAGAGAGAGATTTTTCTCCCAATCAGAGAGAGCGAGATGGAGGGACGCAATTACGTGCTTAAGATAGCGATAGAGACATCTCTCTCGCGTAGAGCTATAGAGATATCCAGGTTATTATGGGGGTCTCGAGAGGGTCGGGCTGTCTTACGGTCATCAGACGCAGATAGCATCTATCAGCTCTATTATCTCTCTCTCTATCTTGCTCCATACATTTTGGCTTTTCGTTCTTTTTGGTTTCTCTGATCTATACTCGACGTCTCTCCGCGAGTATCTCTAGATATAGAGATTTATTTTCCACCAAAGAGATAGATGGAAATTACGGTAGGAAAGAAAATTATGAGAGAGAGAGAGAGGCAATAGACAGAGCAGGGGAGACACGAGAGAGAATGAACTAGGAATGATGGAGGTAGAGGAGGGATGTAATTCTCACACACAGAGATAGATTAGAGAGGATATAGATAGATAGATAGAGATAGAGTTACTTCGAGGGAACATAGATAGAATAACTTAAGTATTTGCGTTATACTAGGTATGTTTTATATCTTCTCTTCTCCGCAGAGAGAAGATAGAGATTATAGAATAGAGAAGAGAG
>JADBJO010017793.1:20000-25000 GCA_016801955.1 Conus betulinus | reverse complement strand
CACTAACACGATAGATGCATAAAAGCGTGAGACAATCAGGGGGGCGAATAGGAAGGTAGAGGAAGAAGAGGGATGCCGGAGAGAGAGAGAGAGAGAGAGAGAGAGGAGAGAGAGAGAGAGAGAGAGAGAGAGAGAGAGAGAGAGAGAGAGAGAGAGAGGAGGTGGGAAATGGAAATCAGAGGATGGACAGCTATAGTCAGTGAAGCAGAAACAGAATAAATGAATGAATAAATCAAGAATGAAAACGGAATGAAGGGAGGAAAGAAAACGAAGGAAGGAACGAAGAAAGAAAAAAAAAAGAAAGAAAGAAAGCAAAATAGAAAGAGAGAATGAACAAATGAGTTAATGAATGAAAGATAAAAATTAAGAAAGAAAGTGAGAAAATAAGGAAAGTAATTAAAAAAAAAAAGGAAGTAAGAAGGAAGGAAAGAAAAAAAAAGAAATCAAGATACAAAAGAAAGCAACGAAGAAAGAAAAACGTAAGAAAGGAAGAAACACGAGAAGAAAGAAAAAGAAGAAGAAAGAAAAGAAAAGAAGAAGAAGAAAGAAACAGAAGAAAACAGAACAAGAAAGAGAGAAAACAAGAAAGAAACAGAGAAGAACACGCGAACGAACGAAAGAAAGAAAGAAAGGAAGGAAGAAGAAAAAATGAAAGAAAGAAAACCTCTAACAGAAGAAAAATTGAAAGAAAGAAAAACTCTAACAATGTTTCTGAGACAAAGAAATGTGGGGGATTGAAACCTAACCGAACGAGGCAGCAGAGAAGAAATATCTAAGGGATGAGAGGGGGGGGGGGGGGGGGGACGGGGGTGGGGAAAAAAGGGGGGTGGGGTGGGGGGGGGGGGGGTATAGCGGCAGTTTGAGGGACCTGGAAGGAAGGACAGAGGGAGTTTGCGATGGGGAGGGGTGGGCGAAACGTTCTAAGGTGACGCTAGCAAGGAAAGGAAATTGGACTGAGTGATTGAAATTGGGCTTCACCAGGGGCACGCTGCGCACTGGCTTCTCACAATCTCCACCCAGCGTGTGCACGCCGTGCGCGCATACGTTTTATGCGCTGCTCTGTGTGTGTGTGTGCGCTCTGTGTGTGTGTGTGTGTGTGTGTGTGTGTGTGTGTGCGCGCGCGCGCGCGCTTGTGTTTGTGATCTATCTATTATCTATCTATCCGTCCATCTCTGTCTCTCTATCTTTCTCTCTATTTATCCATCCATGTATCTATACCATCAATCTCTGTCTCTATCTGTGCATCTATCTGCCGTCTGTTTATCATGTCTGTATGTATCTATTTATGTATCTGTGTATTTATCTCTCTATCTGTTTGTCTCTCTACCGATCTCTCTGTCTGTTTCTTATTGTGTGTGTGTGCGTGCGCCTGCTTCTATAGTCGTGTATGTCGTCATTGTTTGGTGTTCGTCTGTCAATGCGCGACCATTATCTCTGAACTCATCACTCAAGCAAGTGCCGACCAAGTTCCATTCTTTGCATCAATCCTTCTGTGGATGACCTCAATGAATGCAGCAGGCCTTATTGATTCCCGTACCATGGATGACTCCCTTGATAGTCCTCCTGTGTGTGTGTGTGTAAGAAAGTGTGAGTGGACAGAAAGATAGGAGACAGACAGAACAGAAAGAATCACACACAGACAGATTCATAGACACACATAAATATATATATATATATATATAAACAGTAAACAAGCAGGGGCAATTTTTGCTGCCATAAGAAAACCTAACACAGAGTAACTTTTATTCAAGACTGGCACAGCGCCTTTTAAACTTGAATAAAGTTAGACAAATACGAAGACGAACAATCTAACAGTGGTGGAAAAAAAGGTGCAGGCCAACAACTTCTCTGTCATCATTAGTAATGACTTCGCAAAAAATTTGGGACTTGTGGTGGGATGGAGAGCGGGGGAGGTTAAAAATGAAAAAAATTGGAACATAAAATTTAAAAAAAAATATGAATAGATATGAAAATACTTCGGTAGCTACATGAGAGAACCCACCGTTTTCTCTTTTAAAGTGAGGTCTATTAGTATTGCCTATCCCTAAGCATTGACAGATGTATTAATATTGCCAGCCCCTAAGTATTGCCTGTCCCTAAGCATTGGACAGATCTATTAGTATTGCCTGCCCGTAAACATTGACAGAACTATTAGTATTGCCTGCCCCTAAGCGTTGACAGAACTATTAGTATTGCCTGCCCCTAAACATTGCCCCTAAGCGTTGACAGAACTATTACTATTGCCTGCCTGCCCCTAACATTTTCGTCCGCTGGATCGGAACTCATCAGAGTGATATGGCTGGTTGTGTCTGTGCTCCTGGCGTCAAATAGAGACACACACCACAGTCCCATAATACCGTGGTGTTCTCACCACCAAGGGTTCAAAAAAAGCAAAAGCAACCCACCCCCAAGCAGCCAGCAGAGGGTAGTAAATGAAACAAAACGAAAGAGTGGGGGATGAAAAAAAGTTTGCTGTAAAAATAAGGACATTATGCAAACAGTATAAAAATGTAGGGGCCAATCTTTTGAAGCCACGACGCTTGAGGATCCACCCAAGGATGCAAGGGAGATCAAAAGACAAACACAGAGACGGACATGAACATACAAACAACCCCCACACACCCTCGTTTAATTGAAACGAAATGAGGGCATGTTTTTGGGGACAGTATATGAGACACGCACCGACGACCCCCGCACGATTGATGAGCGACCCCCCTTTGACGAGAGAGATGAGCCCCGAGGGGAGCCCCCAGACTGCGGGAGAGCGAGAGGAGACGGGGAGAGGGAGGAGCGGGAGAGGAGAGAGAGAGGGCTGCGGGAGAGGAGAGAGACATCGAGAGACGAGGGAAAGAAGGAGAAAGAAGAAAAGGAAAGGGGAAAAAGGAAAGAAAGGAGAGAGAGACCAGATGAAAAAGAAAAAAGAGCAAAGAAGAGCCGGAGAGAGAGAGGGGGGGAGGGAGCGGAGAGGGGAAGAGGAGAGAGGAAGGAGGGAGAGACAGAGGACCAGAGAGGAGAGAAAGAAGAGTGAGAGAGAGAGACAGACAGACGCAGACGAGAGAGAGGACAGAATCAGAGGAGGAGAAGGATCAGGTGAGGCAAGATAGAGTAGGCCAGACGGACAGACCAGAAACACCGAGGATTCACAGACACACAATACATACCTATAGGACACAGAGAAAGATAGGGAGGGGATGAGGAGGAGGAGAGAGATGACCAAGACAGGACATGAGACGAGAAGCGGATGAGAGAGGAGTGACGGAAGAGCGGAGAGGAAGAAGATGAGACCGGACTCGGGAGGCGAGAAGAGTAGAGAGGAAGAGAAGACAGGAGGGACGGAGAGACTGGCGCGCAAGGAGAGAGAGGGGGGGGGACGAGGCGGAGACAAGGAAGGAGAGGGAACAGGGAGGGGAGAGGAGGGGAGATGAGAGAGCGGGGAGAGAGAGTGGAGAGGGAGAGGAGCGAGAGACTGCGGACGAGAGAGAGGAGGAGAGAGAAGGGAGCCTGAGAGAGAGAGCGAGGAGAGAGGAGAGAGGAGAGAGAGAGAGCTACCTACCATCTGAGAGGAGAGGAGAAGAGAGAGAGAGAGAGAGCGGGGAGAGAGAGGCGAGAGAGAGCATACCTCTCTTGGTAAAACATGGTCAGTATTTATAGATGGAAAGAGATTACGCGGGCGGTGCCAAATGAATGAACAGCACTTTGTCCCGACCATCATGAATTTTTCCATTGTGAGGAGAGAGGAGAGATGAGAGAGAGATACCCTTTTTCGTTGTGTTTTGTTGTTGAGAGCTCTGAGGAAGATGAGGGCGGAGATGAGGAGAGATTGAGAGAGAGACAGACAGAAGAGCCAGACAGACAGAAGACAGACAGATAGCCAGAAAGACAGAGACAGGACAGGACAGAAGATAGACGACGAAAAAACATAGACAGGACAGAGAGACAGACGTAGACAGAGAGAGAGGAGAGGGAAGTTGGGATGAATGGATTGGTGTTGGCTGGGTTCAATCCTGGTGTGTTGGCCCTTACTGATGGATGGATGGGACCATGGAGCACTCGACGGACTTAAAGCCAGCTAGTTCAAGCTATAACGGAGCAGCTAGCTCACACACAGGCAGCTACTTCAAATGATAGAACAGCCAGCTCACACACAGCCAGCTACTTCAAATGATAGAACAGCCAGCTCACACACAGGCAGCTAGTTCAAATGATAGAACAGCTAGCTCACACACAGCCAGCTAGTTCAAATGATAGAACAGCTAGCTCACACACAGGCAGCTACTTCAAATGATAGAACAGCCAGCTCACACAACAGGCAGCTAGTTCAAATGATAGAACAGCCAGCTCACACACAGGCAGCTAGTTCAAATGATAGAACAGCCAGCTCACACACAGGCAGCTAGTTCAAATGAAGAAGCAGCTAGCTCACACACAGGCAGACTTTGAGAGGTTGATCCTTTGAGGGGTCCTAAATTGGATTGTGTGTGTGTGGTGTGTGTGTGTGTGTGTGTGTGAGAGAGAGAGAGAGAGAGAGAGAGAGAGAGAGAGAGAGAGAGAGTTAGGAGACAGATAGACAGACAGACAGACAGACAGACAGACAGAGACGGGGACAGACAGACAGAGAGATAGAGACAGAACCAGAGAAAAGTACAGAGGCACAGATTAGACAAACAGACAGACAACACACACAGAGAGAGAGAGAGAGAGAGAGAGAGAGAGAGAGAGAGAGAGAGAGGCAGGCAGATAGACAGACAGACAGACACACGCACATAGATAGAGAGACAGACAGACACACAAATAGAGGGACTGACAGACAATCAGACAGACAGATTGGCAGACGGTCAGAGGGAAAGAGTGAGACAGAACAGACAGGCAGACAGTTGGCCAGGACATACGAACGAATGGACAGACAGACAGGCAGACAGACAAGCAATGAACGAGAGAGAGAGAGAGAGAGAGAGGAGAGAGAGAGAGAGAGGAGAGAGAGTGCAAGGTGGGAGAGAGTG
>JADBJO010017793.1:0-7500 GCA_016801955.1 Conus betulinus | reverse complement strand
ATATTTTCGCTGATTCTTCTCTCTAGTTCACTCCAGAAACTGTAAACGTAAGTAAAATGTCATAATCAGTGTTACATTGTATCTATTTCTGTGTCACAAAATGAACAGTTATTGCTATTAGTTACATCCATGTTCTTCAAAAGACTGTTTGTGACAAGAGTATTATGGCCTATTTCAATCTGAAAACCATCAGAGTTTTATTTCTTCTCTTTAATTTTTCCTGATTTGTTTTAAAGATCTCTTCCCAGTCCATCACAAATCCTACCTTGTACTTCCACTGAGCAAATGGGTTAAGATCAAATATATCTAAATCTTCCAAGAAAGAATAATAATAAACTTCTGAACCATTATCTACGTTGACGTAACTTGTAATGATGTTGTCGTTTGGTTACATTCTCCTTCATTTTTAAAACACGCTTTCAGAGAGCGTTTTATTGACCGTGCATATCTCGTATATATTCAAGGTGATTTTACAGTAATGACAACTTATTGCAAAACTTTTTTGTAATCCCCAAAATACCCTTTTTATCAGGGACATCTCTAACTTAAATAATTCGTTTGCTTACCCAGATTGAAATAAAAAGTGTTACCTGCTCTAAATTCGTCATTATATAAAAGTGACTATGTAAGAACTTCTCGTTAATTTTGTATCTCTATGCTTTAATCAATGTTGTGATGAGACAAATAGACATCTCTTTCCAGAAAATGTTCGACTTGCAAGAAAGACATTCTCTATGACCATATAAATTCAACGAATCTATATCTGGACACAGTATTTCAGTAAATTATTCTATTTTCCTTTCAGCGTTAGCTGTGTATACCTTTTTAATCAAAGTCATCTTTAGAGCTTGCAAATATTTTTTCTGTATCTGGTATTTCTCTCCATTTTTTATATCATGCACTGCGTATTTTCATTTTTTTTTTCTCTCTTTTCACTTTACATACAAATTCTTCAGACATTTTTTGTTATTGATTTATTTCTTTCTCATGAAGATTTGACAAGTGTATCCACAAGTAGTGTATATACGCATAGAAAGTGATTTCAACACAGCAACGGTACCCAGGGTGTGCATATCCTCTCAGACCAGATTTTATAAAAATTCTTCGCCTCAAATAGTTTATCTTGTAGATTAAGTTCGATCATTTTTTGACATATTTCAAAAACAACATAGCGAGAAGTTTAAATCGTGTGGATTCCATATTATTTTTTTTCCCCCAGTAGATGGTTCTTTTCGGAGTTTTTACTCTGGCCTAGCCGAACATTGGCAGATTTTTTCGAAGTTTAGTTTCAGTCCGGAAATTTCTTCAAATTCAGATATGGTTTTCAAACAGCTTTTTGTACGACTCCTGATCTCATGCAGCATATCTTGATTTCTTTCCTCCCCTCTCATTTGCCTTTTCCCCTCCCCTTTCCTCCCTATTCTCCAGTTCCTTCCTTCCATCCTTCTATTCCTCTTTTTTCATATTTTTTCCTCTAATCCACATATCCCTCTTCTTGTCCTCCATCTACTTCTTTTCTTCGCCTTCTTTCCTTTACCTGACTCTCTTTCTATCTGTGCCTGTCTGCCAGACTCTCTCTATCATGTTTGCCAGCACAAGGGAAAGGTCCAAAGCTCCATGCTGTGCTTACTGTTGACACTTTCTTTGAATCTTTTTTTTTTTCTCTGTCAGTTTCTTTGCAGACCCCCATTCACTATACAGGTCACTTCGCGTCATTTTTTTTATGACTTGAAGAATGACGCGCAGAAGGCCACGTTTGACTCTCTTGTCATCTCTTTTCAGCTTGTGGACCCATAGCAGATCCAGTCATTTTTTTCTCTCTGGGTGTCGGTCAACGCATTTTCTTCTGTGTTATACGAATCTCTTTTTTTTTATCTATTCTCCCTGCACAGTCTCTTGTTTCTACTCCTTATCCTCCAGGTTCTCTTTTCTCATCTCTCTTACCTTTTTTTTTCTTTCCCGTGTTTCTCCCCTCCTTCTGCATCTTCGATTCTCCTTCTCTCTCCACGGTTTTCTCTCTTCGTGTGTTTCATCCTTGTCTTCTGTTTATCGTCCGACTCCACACTGTTACTGTCTGTCTGCCGGATTCTGTCTGACTTCCTGTTTCGCTACATGATAGTTGTGTGCGAACACACACACATACACACACACACACACACACACACACACACCACACACGCACACGCACACACACACACACACACACACACACACGCGCGCGCGCGCGCACGCACCGCAACATACAAGCAAGCCAGCAAGCAAGTAAACACCCGCGTGTTCTCTCTCTCTCTCTCTCTCTCTCTCTCTCTCTCTCTCTCTCTCTCTCTCTCTCTCTCTCTCTCCTCTCTCTCTCTCTCTGCCCCTCTGCCCACAGACTAATTCCAGGTCAGAGCTGGGAGGAAGAAAACATCCAAGCAACGTTCATCGTTTCCTCGTCATCTCCGGAACGGGGAATCCCTGGGAGGAGTCGCAACCGAATCCAAGATACGATTCCCTGGACACTTCCTAGACATCAGGCCCACCCATGCCCTTCTGCCCTTCCCCCCCCCCCCCCCCCCCCTCTCCACCGCCACCCCCTCCCCTCCATCCATACCTCCCTCCATTCTACCTACCCTTCCGCTTCCTCCTGGTTCCCCTCACTCCTTCCCCTGTGCCGGATGCCATCTCTAAATGCCATTGCCTTTTTTTTTTCTGTGCGTTTGCTGGCGGCTAGTTTCTGCTCAGTGTCACTTGTGTCTGGCATTACGTAGTTAACTTGTTTTGGGGATCGGAAGGCTTCCAAGATGTTAGTCGTCTTCTGTCGTTGCAGGTTCCCACCAAACCTATCCTTCCTTGCTTTTCCATCCATGTTAAGCTCTAAAGGCTCCTTTCCGTCGGTCACCAGCCTCCAGCCTCCATCCTCACCTTGACCACCACCACTCCCTTCCTTCTTCCTCCCTCCACTCCTCCTCTTTTTAGAACTAGCATGCATTTCCGAAAGGACATAACAGAGTGCCCGCCTCTAATGACTATAGCACCTCAGAAGTATGGGAAGGTTCTTGCGTCAAACGATCTACAGCATACTTGCTTTTAACACAAAAAAAACCCAAACACTTCTCTCTTCACAGGACACAGCTGAAGAAAAATTAGGCTTTTTCAAATACCGCATGTAATGCATCTATCATTTTGTTCCATTTTACCCCTTCGTGAGTGGCCTTAGGAGAACATCATACAAATTTCCCGCCAACTAACATTTCCCGCCAACTACTTGATGTCTAAATTCGGCCTCCGTAGTCATAGCACAGATACCAGGCTTACTGAGGTAATAAAGTTCTGGCATATTTGTCCAGGCTGGGCTGAACGTAAAGGTTTTCTTCGGGGTGGGATTGCTCAAGCGTTAATGACTGTGTTTCGCAGTCTGTTTGAACTGCATGGTATTGAAAGAAACAATGAGCACCATATGAAAGGTGATTTTCCTACAAACCTATGCACACAAAAAAAAACTTACACCTCTCATTCTATTTGTCTTTTATTTATCATTCTTTTTTTCCCCTGAACGTTGTCAAGATTTGTAGGCTTGAGGGATTGATCAGCTACATTTTACTTCGCGTCTTAGTTGTTCAGAAACCTTTTTTGTAAGTCCAAATGATCATTTTGTCAGTTCGAGTTTGTTGTTATGAGTCCATCTCACAGTATGTAAAAGAAAGAAATAAACAGGAACAGGAAGCATTTTTGTCCTCAGACAGACAAGCGCAGGGAACAGTCTAACTATGACAAATTTTCTTCCGGCGCCCACATTCGTCTGTCAACAAACTGTGTCGCGTGCATGCGGACACACTGAACTGACGTCCCAGCTGTGGCTTTATGGCGTGGTGTCAGCATGAAAAATAAGATAATTAACGACATCACATGCACATCATATCCATACTGTTGACGCTGTTTTCATGCGAGAAATCATTGTCTTTAAGTCATTTTGTCGTGCCGAAAAGAAAGGGCAATAGAGACTTTGGCACTAGCCATCTGCCATACTACCAAAGCTGCTGCTTTCTGTCTTAATTTGCTGGCTGACTGTCCATTCTTAGTGAGCTGGCATCTCGTTGGAACAAGAACAAGAACATGTTATTGCCAAGAGAAAACCAGAGGAAGAATTTGGTCATGTTGATTCTAACGTCTTCACAGGTAGTAACCCGTAATGATAATGGCATACAGAATGCGTTATGTATCAGAATCTTCTTTGTGCCTCTCCAGAAAAAGGGCGGCAGAATGTATAAAATGGAGGCAAAAAAAAAGCATGCAGCTCTGCGATGTATTTTTTGGAGGTCTACATCATTCAGTAGGTAGCTGAGCTCTGCGGGATTTTTTGTTTTTTCTTTTTTTTTTTTTTTTTTTTTTTTTTTTTTTTTTTTTTCAGTAGCCGTCGTCAAATCATATCACCACCATCATTGGTCAAATAACGTACAGTCATTATAAGAAAATGTAAATAATTCCCCCACGACTCGGTTTGTTGAGCCAAGTATGTCTAGTTTGTCAGCGTTTGTATAACGAACCCTCTTAATCCAGATTTCATGGGCGCAAATATTCGTGATCTAGTGAACAGACGAATGAAACGCTGACATACCCAAAAGCGGAGATGGCAGCTGATTCCCGCAGGCCATCGAAGTGACAGGTGGACCGCACGTGGTGCCGTTAACCTTCCTTCCGCGGCATTGGAGGCGGACTGGCTGTCTCGTAGGTCAATGGCTTCCAGCGGACAGGAGTGGCAGGTGAAAGTCAAGACTAGCAAGTTTTTAGGCAGCATGGGGGTTCCTACTCGTCGGCCACGACCGGGATGCCTGTGGCAATCGGAAGCCAATGGGACAAGTCTGCTGCCCAAGCATGATGGCAAGCCTTCTTGTGGCTTTTGAGATGGCCCACGAAAAACGCCAATGACTATCATGTAGACAGTATCCCTTCCCCCCCCCCACCCCCACTTCCCAACCCTCCCTTACCCTCTCTCACTCCCCAGCTCCCCAAATGAGACATGGAACCTCACTGTTTCTTCCTCTACCTGCGACCAGACCACAATCCCCGAACTGACCCTTCCACAATCCATAACCCCGTCTGGGGACAACCACGATGAGCTGTCCTGAAAACAAAGAGATTGACCTGGGCTGGACTTCAACAACTTCAATAACTCTGCGGACAATTTTCAAACTCTCGGCCAGCGCGGAACAACAAACAGTCTGACAGGATCAAACGAAGCCCAGACTGTCCTTCCTTCACTCTTTAGTGCTCTGTCTCACGCGTAAGCACGACGCCGGAGCGTCTGTGTCTTAGACAGTTCGACCTTGGAACATGTTGTCAGGAGGAGAGGGCTGTCTGGCCAACAGGAAGTTAATCTCACCCCGCTTCGTATCCAGCCTCCTTTATATCACCTCGGCATCTCATGTAGTAGTTTGGTCTGGGATCACAGGACGTGGGTAGGTCTGTGACGTACCCCCCTATCACCCACCACCACCACCACCCCCCCCCACCACTGCCACCACCACACCATCACCACCCATCCGTCCATTTATCTATCCATCCCATTCTTCTCTCTCTCTCTCTCTCTCTCTCTCTCTCTCTCTCTCTCTCTCTCTCTCTCTCTCTCCCCCCCCCCCCCCCCCCCGGTCCAAATCCCAGCCACAACCTTCGACGGGCCCTTCTCATTCCAGCTGAACGTATTGCCGTGACAGCTCTGGTCTCCCATATTGGTCACCGCGTCTTATCTCTGGAGTTGCTGCCTATGTTTCTGTCTACCTGTCGTCTTGTCTGGATGATCAATGCCTGTCTGTCTGTCTGTCTGTCTGTCTGTAGTCTGTCTGTCTGTCCGTCTGTTTCCCATGTGGAACTGATTTTGGCGATGATGCAGCCCTGATATGGCCCCTCGCGGCCAGTTGGCCATGAATAACATGAAACTGCTCTCCTCTCTCTCTCTCTCTCTCTCTCTCTCTCTCTCTCTCTCTCTCTCTCCTCTCTCTCTCTCTCTCTCTCTCTCTCTCTCTCTCTCTCATGCACAACCCTAGCTGGCCATAAAGAACATGAACTGAACTGAACTCTCCGCGGGCAAAACGATCGTTCCCCGTTGACAGTTGTGTGGATAGGTGAAACTTTCTTTCCTTTCTCTGAATTTCTTTCTTTCTAAAAGAAACACAAAATCTTGATGAGATGTATTTTACACTTATCAGCACGAGACACTAAAAAATCACATGAGCTTGAAGGGCAGTCACCAGTGTATGTGGTGTGTGTGTGTGTGTGTGTGGTTTTGTGTGTTGTGTGTGTGTGTGTGTGTGTGTGTGGTGTGGTGGGTGGAGAGAGAGAGAGAGAGCGAGAGAGAGAGAGAGAGAGAGAGAGAGAGAGAGATCACTTATTTTTTCAATCTAGAGAGATGAGTTGTCTTTCTGTCTGTTCTTTCTATCTTTCTTTCTTTCGTCTTTGTTTGGTTGGTTGATTTGTTTGTTGGTTTGTTTTTTGATTTGTTCTATTTTTTTCCACCGAGTCCACCGAGTTGCTTGCACTTATCAATCTCTTTCTTTAAGCTGACTATAGATTTATGTTGTAATACTCATATCGCCATTCTCCATGGTCAGTGGCATTCCAGTGTCAAAGAGTCGAGTGTTTCGCTCTTTTATGTCTTTGTTTGAGCATTTTGTCGTATGCACATACCAGCCCAAGCGCGCAAGCAGCGTACACACACACACACACACCACACCACACAACACACACACACAACACACACACGCACCACGCACACACACACACCCCACAAACCACACACACACACACACACACACACCACACACACGCACACACCACACACCACACGCACACACACACACACACACACACACCCACATACACACACACACACACACGAAACATGATCCTCAGGATATATCAATTTCATCTTAAGGCAGTTTTACGATTTCGTTGCTCTTGTATTTCCATTGGAGTTTATTGCTGGGAGGAGCTGTAAACCAGCGAAATGCCATGTCGCCTTGCTTTATATGCCTGCCCCCCCCCCCCCCCCCCCCCCCCCCGATCCTAACCCCCCTTTCCTTCTTCATGTCTCCCCTACCTACCTCTTCTTCTCATCTGACTTCCTCTGTTCATTTCTCTGAGACTTCTTTGCAAACTTCCCCGTGCTTTTTTTCTATACCCCGTCAACATTCTCTGCTCTCTCTCTCTCTCTCGTCCTTCGTCTCTCTCAGCGCTCTCTCATCTCTCTCTCTCGTCTCTCTCTCTCTCTCTCTCCCTCGGTCCTGTCCCGCTCTCGGTCTTTATCTCTTCCTGTCTCCTGGGTCTCTATCTGTCCCTCTGTCCTCTGCTGTCTTTTCTTACTCTGGTCGGTCTTTCCCTCTCTCGCTCTCTCCTCTCGCTCTCTCTCTCCTCTTTTCTCTCTCTCTCTCTCTAGCTTAATGCTCATTTCATCCCCCCTTTGTTTGGCCAGCCGCTCTGGTTTCAAGCATAGCAAAAAACATTTCTATCGATCGATGAAACATT
>JADBJO010017792.1:5000-25000 GCA_016801955.1 Conus betulinus | reverse complement strand
GAGCTGTTCCAATCAAATGGATGTTTGTGGAACTTTGTGTGTAACACGATCACAAAACAAGTCTGACATGGTACCACCCCTTAATCGATATGTTTGTGATGTTGCAGTATCCCAATTCACACACCGTTTATACCACTAACATTCACTCCCACAATTTTACTTTTCAGTCAAGGAGCCCGCAACATTAACTAACTCGGCTCGCAATTACGCTATCTGACTCCCAGAAATTAATACTCAAAAGACTCAATTAACCACCACCATTTTCTGATTTTCAAATATCACATCACATTCATCCTTCCTAGCAAAACAACAACTTCACCGTAGTCACAGTTCAATGGCTTTCATTACTATTGGAAATATTGGTGAGATGTAAATGCATCTAGTCTTATCATCACAGACTTAACAATCTCCTAATATCAAATAGTTCCAAACTGCCCATGCCTAATGAATCCTTTCCATGTTGGATATCAGACTACTGTTCAACCACAAGTCAACACAGATATATATACAGAAGAGATCCAATGGTCAACTTACTGGACCTGGCAGGAAAAGAACCAAGGCATTTGAATGTCTCCTGAAGTTGAAACTCTCAAAGTCAGTCTCAGTCCATACCAAACCACACAGAAAAATATCCATACATTTGGCAGTCACATGACTCCTCCCTGGTGTGTATTATCTTCTGAATTTTTGAATTCAGTTTACAGCACAGTAGCAGGCACTGTCCAGTCCAGCACAGCTCCTTCAGTTCGCCGTGAAATTTCACCATTCAACACAGCCCGATAAAGTAATGATTCAAAAACATGACACAGCTTGTCACAACATGACCGGACCCAAACTAGTAAACACAAGTTCAGTTATCATATAAAAACATGTTCTTTTTCTCTTGAAAGACTAAGATTTAATCCATATATTCTGTGTCAACTGACAAAAAACTCCTCCTTCGTAGTTCCTCCTCAGATGTCATAAAAAAAACCAAAATTGTCATGAAGCCTATTTTGATGTCATTTCATTTTGCTACGTAATTCTGTTTTCACCCCCATTAACCTTTTATCTTCCTTTCACCTTAACTCTTTTCTGGTTTATACATCATTTATTCCCATGACATGACACCACCCCACCCCCCCTTCCCAGGGTTTTGGATTTATTAAAAAAAATTGTTATAGAAATTGACAGTTTTTATACCCTAAGCATACCTAAATATAAAACATGCACATGCACAAAAACCTTGATAAGCAAAAAAACCACATACATAAAAAACCTCATGAATCCGGTGCCCATTTTCACATCATTTTTCTTCTAAGAACATATAGGGCCTTGCATTCTTAAACAAAAAAACAAAACAAAACACTTGTTGTAACCCTGTCAAGGCCATATGTCTGTCAGCACATCCTTAATGAAGTATTGAACATTTCCAGAACAATTATCAATGCAGTAAGTCTCAATAATCAAACACACGACATTGCATATATCAAACGCCTAGATTATTTGTGGTCCTCATTATACAAACATTCTTTTCCATTCTCAGTTTCCTTCATCAAAGAAGCGTCACACTCATCCCCAGCAGTCCTTCCAAAATAGACGTGGTAGCGGATATGGTTTCACGAAAATAGGTTTCTCTGTCGTCAACATTAAGCGATGGGGGTCTACGTAGTGACCACTACCTGGTTTGTCAGTTAGTACATCCTTGTAGTCTTTGAGAAGATCAGTCAATTTTGCTCTGTGCTCCGATGGTAATTTTTCGTCTACTACCATGTCGTGATATGTCTCATCTTTTACCGCCAGAGTTGGGAGTTTGACTATGTCTTTTTGGTCCACAATCACACCAACATTCGCACAAGTATTGACACCCTCACTCTTCGGTTGTACATTGGGGACAGAGGGAGGTGTGCTTATAGTGTTGACGGGTAGGATGTCAGAGTTGGGGATGGGTTTGCTACCTGTCTGTTTTTCTTTCTGTCAGCGAGTCGCTACATTGCATGGTATGTACGACCTACTTTGTCCCCCATGTGTAGAAGTAACTCACTCAAGGTTCCCCAGTATGAGATCTGTTACTGGCTCCTCAATCACACATGCCAGTAGGGAGCCAGTGTAATGCGGACAAGAAACTTCTATCTTGGTCAGTGGGAAGGTTTCTATTCTACCTCCAAAAGTGCGGCACTGTTGTTCTTCACCAGTGTACTGATCCTCTCTGACAAGGTTTCTCTTTACCCCTGCTGTGGTACACCCAGTATCTCTCAGCAGAAAAGCCTCAGACCCATTTACAGTGCATAATTCAATCATGAGGCCCTCTGTGGAGGCACTAAACACATAGGCATGTTTCACCCCCTCTACACCTTGGTTTTGTTTATTTTCAGCATAATATCATGTTTCTCTCATCTCTGGGATTGTGTTGACATTTTCAACCTGCGCTGCAAAAATTCGCAAAGGTGGCTGGGCACTGGCTGCGCACATGGAATCTGCCCCCCACAAGTCCAACATGTGACATCTGCATTGGACCCGCTCTGTTGGAAAGTTTGACCTCTACTTCTTCTTGCGCCACGCGAAACAAAACTTTGGAAATCCCACATGGTGGGTACATGTACTGCCCCCGACTGGCGAAACTTCCGCGATTTGAATTTTGAGAAGAGGTATGATATGGGCGTGGTCCCGTGGTCTGTAGTTTCCTCTGCCATTTCCATAAAGTGGACCTGATGAAAACCGGTCGAAAATCCCTCTTGTGAACTGATTGTTTTGCACTTGGGCGCTGACATTTGCATCAAACACAGACTGAATTTGGCTGGTTTTTGTGCAAGATCTGTCTGGGTGTGCTGTACGGTATTGATCAGCCAATTTGCACAACTCTTGGGCGGATTGAAATGAGCGCTCTTTGAGAAATATCACCAGATCTTTTGATACGCTGTTGATAATTTGTTCTCTCACAAAAAGATCTCGGAGGTCATCGAAAGTTTTTATTGATTTTGAAAGATCAATCCAGCGATCCAACAATGACATATATGGATGAGGTACGCGACGAAGGATTCACACTCTTCTGCACGACCCGATCTGAATCTTTGTCTGGATACTTCGTCTGTACATTGAAACTTTTTGAGCAGTTCGGATTTGAGTTCCATCCAAGTTAGATCCTCATTTGCTGCTAGCGTATGGTACAGTGTGAGAGCACTACCCTTGAAAAGAGAGGCAATGTATAGCGTCCATTTGTCTTCAGGCCAACTGCATGATTTGGCATGACTCTCAAAACCTGAACAACAAGGAGTCAATCTCATCCTCTGTTTCATCGAATTGTGGGAGCTTGGGAATGTACTTACTGTTTTCAACGGGAGCATCCCTGTCTGAGTTTCTCCATGCTGAGGTCATGGCTGCTCTAGTGTCTAGCTCCCAGCTCCTTAAGTTTTTCTTCATGCTCATGAATTAACTCTAACTTCTTCAGCTCTTTGTCGTTTTCTATTTTCTGTTGTTCTACCTCTATTCTCTTTTCTTCTAGTTTTGCATTCCTCCAATATTCTGTCTGCTCTCTCTGGCACTGTTGTACATAATTAGCTATAGCTTCACCTGTTTAGGCCCAATGCATTCGCTCGTTGCATCCAAGCTTCAAAGTCCGACATTTTTGGTACTGTTATCACAACATGCGAGTGCAAAAAAAGAAAAAAAGAAACGGTAAACAAAAATTGTTCTATGAATTATGAACAATGTGACAATATACTGTTTTCAAAATTATCTTCACAATATAAAGTTTTTCACTGTTTAAAATATCATTCGCTCTCTTAGTCACACAATGTAATAGAAACCACACTATAACACTGTTCAACCTAAACACAGACTAAATACATATGCAACCAAAATTGAAAAAAATCTTAGACACCTAACAAGTGATGATCCATTTTAAAATATTCTATGCTAACCCTAGCATCAAGTCAGGGTCAAAACTGTAATGTTGCAGTATCCCATTCACACACCATTTATACCACTAGCATTCACTCCCACAATTTTACTTTTCAGTCAAGGAGCCCGCAACATTAACTAACTCGGCTCGCAATTACGCTATCTGACTCCCAGAAATTAATACTCAAAAGACTCAATTAACCACCACCATTTTCTGATTTTCAAACAACATCACATCGCATTCATCCTTCCGTGCAAAACAACAACTTCACCGTAGTCACAGTTCAATGGCTTTCATTACTATTGGAGATATTGGTGAGATGTAAATGCATCTAGTCTATCATCACAGACTTAACAATTCCTGATATCAAATAGTCCCAAACTGCCCATGCCTAATGAATCCTTTCCATGTTGGATATCAGACTACTGTTCAACTGCAAGTCAACACAGATAGATATATAGAAGATGACACACAGCTTGTCACAACACAGATGGACCCAAACTAGTAAACACAAGTTCAGTTATCATATAAAAACATATTCTTTTTCTCTTGAAAGACTAAGATTTCATCCACTATTCTGGTTGTCTACAGACAAAAAAACTCCATCTCCTTTGTAGTTCCTCCTCAGATGTCATTAAAAAAAATAAAATAAAATAAAGAATAAAGAAAAATTGTCATCAAGCCAATTTTGACGTCATTTCATTTTGCTACGTAATCCTGCGTTCACCCCCATTAACCTTTTATCTTCCTTTCACCTTAACTCTTTATGGTTTATACATCATTTGTTCCCATCACATGACAATGTTTTTAAAAGAAATGCACACACAAGAGGGGTTCTTCCAAGAGGGGTTTTGAGCCTTTAGCGGTTGAAATTATAGTCCTGAGTAAAGCTTGTGTGGAAGTGGATGTATTTATGGCTTAAGCACTTCCTCTGTCAATCTACCATTCAATGGGCACCTGGCTCAGTACCAGGAACAGGTAAGGCTGCAGAAGGAGAAGGGTTCCCCCCTCTCTCTTCTTTCTTTCTTTCTTTATTTCTTTCTTTCTTTTAATTCCATACTGTCACTCCTCATGCCATGAGGAATGTCATTACTGTTGATTGAACCAGTGGCTCAACCCAATACCATAGACAAAAGACTCACAAGACAAAAACATGACGCGTTTTGACGTCTTAGGTCTTCTTCAGGTAAGATACACAACACTCAGAACAGGGAAAAATGAATGAGCAATCACTGTTTTTCATCCAATTCGGTGCACCCATCTTGACTGAAGAAGACATAAAAAGGTCGAAATATGTCGCGATTCGTCTTGTAATTGGTTTGCCAACGTTTTAGGGTAGAGTTAGATTTCTGCCAGCTGTCACCTCCCTCACAACCACTGTTTCTTAGTAAGAATCACAACGACAGCGAACGGGCTTTTAGGGCTAAGGAGGGGAGGTGGGATGGGGGTGGGGGTGGGGGGCTCTTCAGACAAATCGAGGCCAATAGCAGTTTAGAGGCTTAAGACACCTGGTAACCAGCAGTTGTTAAAGTGTTGATGTGGTATAACTGTTCTGCTCATCTAGGAAACAGTTTAAACAAAACAAACAAAAAAATGCACACTTGGCAGTTAGTGTCGAATTTGCACGCTTTGCAGACAAAGGCTTCGGCTTCAGCACGTGCCCAGAAACTCACAGGTCTCTGCATTCTTTGAAGCACTGCAAAGCAATTTCAAAGCATGACTGGTCGGAAAGAAACCAGGGCTGCAACTCATCAGTAGGTGAAAAGCTGGGGAGCTTCTTAAGAATTTTGATGTCACCCCAGGAGACAGAGACTAAATCAGTTACACAGGTTTACATACTTCATATATAAAGAGAGTATTTTGTGTTGCTGTTGATTTTTTTTAAACAAAGAAATAGCAAACCTTGCCTTGTGGAAAAGGAAACATAGCGTAAAAAAGTCACAACCAGCAGGCCGGTTCTAACATTAACACAAATGAAGTGGTGGTGAAAAGGGAAATACATAAGATGAAGAAAGGAGAAGGTACCAAGATAATCCAAAAGTTAACAGGGGCAAGATGTGTGTGGGAACAACACATTCCAGATAAATCTGATCTGGGATGAAATCTCATCATCAGGATACTCTTTGTCTTGGCTTCATCCTATCATTTGTATGTGGGCACTTTCTTCTACATTTCACAGTGGTTTAATCAGTGGAAGCTAGATCACCCTGTATGTTCACTCTGTTAGAGCAAACAGTGAGTTTTTTTCTTGGTTCATGAATGCATTGCTGCGCTCATGGAATGTTCACATGGAGACACAAACACGTGTTTAAGGAGAGATCGCGCACGTGATTACCATTACCAGAGGAATCACAACACCACATGAAGCTTCAGGAGACTTAGTACCACATGGAAGGAAGCCTTAGGTTGCAGTCTTGAACAGCAGCAGCCACGATGATTGGGAGTGCACAGCCACACTCTAAAAATGGGACCGTGAATCCTGTCATATGTTAAATTGATGCCCACTACACATCTGCTTATACATCAGTTTCCTACACACGATATACACCCCCCCCCCCTTTTGTTTTTTTTTACATCCTTACCCATTTGTTCATCTTTCTTTCTCCTCAGTCCTCTGTCTCTCAGATGGCAATAATGATGACCTGCAGTCACCCCCCTCCCTGAACCCCTCATCCCCTTCATTATCTCCAGCAGTCTGTTTGAAAGTAGCCCCCACTCCCCTAAAACACACACCACACACACACACACAACACACAAACACTCACACACACACACACACACACACACACACACACACACACACACCACACCGCATCCTTACACTCCCTTTTCCCCCTTTCCCCACTTTCTATCCCGTGAGGACTGGTCATCCCAGGTTGCGACAAAAGAATCACGCTCTTTCCTTTCTTTCTTTCCTCTTTCCACCCCCACATGGCTGTTAATCACGTCTGCTTGTGAATGACGCAGTAAGCGCTTTGGGAATCAACACCATAGGCAAGGCACACTAAAAACAATCACACCGACTGCTAAGAAAGAGTGTTCTTAAATTTTTCTACCCTTTCTCTCCCACTGTTAAGTGGAGGGGAATGACCCCCCCCCCCCCCCCCTTCCTTTTTCTTTGTTTATGAACACAATGTCATGTGGAACAGGAAACGGAATAGGTGGCTCAGCCTTTAAAAAAAAAAAAGGGGGGGGGAGGGGTAACTTGATGTGAACATTACTGCCTGCTCCACAGATATTGCAGTTCACTGATCAAAAACACGAAAGTCGCCACAAATACAGCAAGGGTAAATCAGAGAAGGCAATTATCATATCCACATCCTCTGAATTTCCTATTTGTAAGGTCCACTATTTCCAAGAAGAACTGTAAGTTGAAATTATGTTTCTAAATGTTGAATCTATGCATTGCTTGTATGTATGTCCTACACAGTATAACTTAATGCTGATACTTGGGGACATCTATCAGGATGAGGAGGAGTATTTGATCATGATATTGTGTTTCCCACAAACTTGGCAAAGGCTATTAAAGATGCTTGCATAACTTGATAATTGTTAATCATATGACTTCTGCCAGTACACAATACTATCTGTTAAGCAGATAACCTGAATGATAAATTATGATGGGAAATGCAGTTGAATTGTACCAGGTGAACAACTGTGGAGTCGATTTCTGAATGTTGTTTGACTGCTTGTAGTATGGTGACTCTAATTTCTGTATAATATGCAAACTTGGTTAAGTGCATTCCAAGTTACTTCAACTTAATTTCTAAAGCAACACACACACACACACACACACACACACACACACACACACACACACACACACACACATTGAACGTTATTTTACACTACCAATATTTAGCATTTGCATTACTGGCTCCTACCCCTTGTTTTATTCCATCTATGTAGGAACGTAGAGACAGCTTTTTTTTCTGCAGAGATATATTTATTTAGTCTAATGCTTTGTTGGCTGAGAACTTACACATTTATTGACAGCCAGAAAGCAAGTGTGAAATTCTCGACAAACCAGACTCTCAGCTACATAACTGCAAAACAGGTTCTGTCTTGCAACCCCCCAGGCATGCCTGGTAATTGATAGACACCACAGCCAAGCACCTGATCATCCGGTCTACAGAGAAGTGGATCAGTCACCAGCAACTAGAGAGAGATCAACTATCCTCTCCAACATCACCCAAGTTCTGATATCCCAAGTGGACCCGAACTCGCTTCATACAGAACTTTCACTTTCTTTTAATATTGAAGCAGTGGAAACCAAAAACATCTGCCTGAAAGTGAATTGTTACTTCACTTACAATTTCATTCCTTGTACAAAACAAGTGAAGTTAATGTGTTGACAGTGCAATTATAACTTTGTCTTAGTTCTCTTGGTTGTTCACGATCAGTTTTGAGTGTTTGAACTTGTCTCTAATTCTCAGCCACAGAGCTGCAAGTACTTTTAAGTCTAGATGCCTGATGGAAAAAAAAATCATTTCTGAGCCACTCTAGTAGTTTCAAAATTCCCAATAAAAAACAACTTTGGATTACTAGTACTGACATGATGCTGCTTCCATAACTGGTAAAAAGAGAAGGTGGAGGTGAAATTTAAACATACACTATTAGAGAAAGTATTCTAAGTCCTCCCCCCCTAGAGGACAACACAAGTCATCTCCCAACTCTGTCATAAGTCCAGAAATCAAAGGAAGAGAAATCTGAGGAGATACGTTACTCCACCAGGGTCCACCAAAACAAATTAGGACTGAACTCTCTCTCTCTCTCTCTCTCTCTCTCTCCTCTCTCTCTCATCTCTCTCTCTCCTTCGTCCTCTCTCCTCCTCGCTCTCTCTCTCTCTCTCTCTGCCATGGAAGCCAAATTGAAGAAGAGCTCATCTATGAGAGTGAAAAGGCATGCCACTCTTGCCCGCCAGATTACTTGACCAGCCACCATGGTGAAATGGCTAGCATTGCGGACTCCCTGGCTGGGAGGTCGCTGGTTGAATTCCCATCAGAGTCATGTGGGATTTTTCTCTGCCCCGACTGGCTCCTACCTAGAGTTGAGTTTGCTATGGGCTCAGTTGGGAAGACTGGAAACCACACAGTCGAGTTTCATCCACGCAATGGATGTGTCTCTGAGAGTGTTGCCTAAATTTCCTGACCAACACTGCAGGTGTCTGTGTCTTTCAGGCCTGGTTGACGCTGGGATACAATATTGAAAGGAAGTGTAGAATACAGCCATGCCATGCAGCCTCAGACCAAAGCACAAATCCATAGCAGCATCATCTTTATCATCCTTATTCTCATCAATAAGCATAAAATGTCCTAAGTTCTGTGGACGTTCATTGCCTTGCTCTCATGGTGACCTTAGTTTGGATGTCCTCTCCCTGTCTGTGGCCTTGGTTTGGTTCTGTCAGAGTAATCAGTATTGGTAGGTCCATGGAGGATTCATTGGATCGACAAGGTGGCGCGCCCCGGAGGGAGAGCTCACTCACGCTGGCTCTATGACTAAGCAATTATTGTTATCAGTAGGGGCTTTAGTAGGTGGTGTCCTGCATATGCTGGATTAGAACAGCGCCACTGAACACCAAAGGTGGGAACCAAAAAAAAAAAGTACTGTCACAGAGTGGAGTGAGGGGTGCTTGTAAATAGATCTGTAAATGTGTCTCATGGATATCTCGGGGCATGTAAGCTGTTTGCATGTATTACCAAATTAATCTCTCTTTCACTCACTCACACCACCCTACAACATTGCAGCACAGACAGGAAGTTAGTGTGAAGTGTACATTTAATAAGCAATCAGATGGATTTGTTTATAGCACATCAATAAACATAGCATGTAATTCATGTAATTATAAACTAATTTGATTATACCACATGTGTGGCACACTCACACTCCCTGTTAGGCTGGAAAAGAATTCACAGCATTACTCATGATAATAATTATTACAACCAGGGGAAAACGAAATTCACCACATTGCTCATGGCATATACATTAACACAGCATCATCAACACAACAAAAAGGATTTCCAACTTCCTCAAGAAAATATTCATTCGAGTCCTTCAAGGTATGAACTGAATCCCTGCTGAATTCACCTTAGGTGTGTTGCGGTCCAAGCTGGGATGGACTTGCGCGCGCACACACACACAACACCATACACAACACACACACACACACCACACACACACACCACACACACACACACACACACACACACACAGAAAGAAAAGCCAGTCTGACCTCAATTCGGATGCATTGAAGTCCGTCCCACACACACCACTTCTGAACTGGGCACAGAAGAGGATAATCGGTCCCACACAACGGTGACTGGGCACAGGGAAGAAAGCTGGTCCCACAACGGTGACTGGGGCACAGGGAAGAAAGCTGGTCCCACACCTGTGAGTGGGCACAGGGAAAGAAAGCTGGTCCCACAACTGTGAGTGGGCACAGGGAAAGAAGCTGGTCCCACAACTGTGAGTGGGCACAGGGAAAGAAAAGCTGGTCCCAACAACTGTGAGTGGGCACAGGGGAAGAAAGCTGGTCCCAGACCAGCACCCCACAAGAAAAATCCCTACAAAGCGAACAACCACACCATAATACTTAATATACAAAGTATTCAACATCATAAGTATTAATAGATTAGTGTCATGTAACGTTTGCTCACATCAAAGGCATGTGACGCTCCATCACATTTAGTTTAGTAATATGAATCATCTCCCCCATGCCACAACTAAAAAGGAAGAATATTCAAGTGGCGTGACTAGCGTCGCGGGCGTCTGCAATAATCATGACGATCACTAAGTAAATAGACACAGGGTTGGTCATTGGGTGAAAGTGACCACTGAGAGATAGTTTAGTAAGGGCTGGTAAGGTGCTGGTCATGTGTTTTGAACACTGAGTATGCACTCACTAGGAGGAGGGAGGAAAGAAATAGTTTTAGCCCAGGAGATGGCCTAAAGACTCGAACCCATCAGGACGTTGGTCAAGGGATCCTGACCACTGACCAGTGAGCCATAGATAGGGGTGAAAGGTACAGTGGAAAGCCTAAAGAAAAGAGAAAGAAAGAATTCATATGTTAAATTGGGAAAGCAAGTTACTTTCACGAACTTTATTTGTGTTTCAGCCCTTCACCCTTCACTCCTCATCCCATCAGCTATTTCTCATCTGATTCTGCTATGGCATCTGTTTCCAAAGTGCTGAGACGGGTGTTTAATAATGGCCATGGTGTGGGGAACACACCGATAGTTCAGACCCAGCAGTTGAAGATCCCCGGGTGGAGGAGTCAGATCTCATCATTCCACCCAGTGACTGGAGAGTTCCAGAAGCAAGCACTTTTTCTGATGCAGTAAGGGCATCATGATGGTATGGGCAAGCGCTTTTTTTCTGATGCAAGTATGGCATCATGATGGTATGAGTTGTTTATATCTCCTGGTTGGATCTTGATCCAATGTTGTGCTAAAGACCATGACTTTATATTTTTGGAAGATGTGTGTATTGTATCTCAGGCAAGAATGAGGAATCTAGTAAGACTTTATTCATACCCAGTTTCGTAACTTGATTTATCTCTCAGTGTGTAAGAGAGAAACATGTATAGAATTTGTTTGGTAACTACTGAAGTGTGATGAACATTGTCATAATTTTTCAATTCATCTAGTAAAGTGTTTTTCCCCCTCTGAGGACAGACGGAGAAGAAAAAAAACATTCTGTAGTGGGCCTTTTGATTGACTGGAGAGAGATTGGTGTGTGCGTATGGAGCCAATAATGTCACGAATGCATGAGTGCAAGAGTGACAGTGTGGCAGTTAGAAAGAGTAGAATCAAATGACCAAACCCATACATCTTGGCTAAAACACACGAAAGAGTGTACTGAACTGGGCACTTCCAAAATTAATCACAGTATTACATAATCTGAAAAACTTGATCTAAAATGTTCGAACTCAATCAAGTAACAGCCAAAATGGATCAGTTTGTCCCCCGGATCACACAATTTTTGGCAATTAAAAAAAATCATACAAAATCAGACACTTCACCTAGGAGCATGAAACATGCATCATTGGATAGAACAAACAACATATTTATATAAGAAAAATTCTTACTTTCACTGAGGAATCTACACAGTTTCATATGATGTCACTAATCCAAAATGGTACACATTTGCAGAAATACAAACACTTTGTGTGCACACTGTAATCCACTTCTTCATGCTCTCTTTCCTCCCACACAAGTTCAGTTACACTTCTGAGCCCCCAGTAAGACCTACAGAGAATAGTATATTAATGACAACTGCACAGAACACAAGAATTTGACCATGAAAAATGCTTGATCCACTCAAAATCGTGTGATCGTGTTCAAAATCGTTTGATCACAGGAACTGAGAGTAGGACAATTCAAATCTGTATAAAACTACTGCAGAAATACATGGAGAATGGTCAAAGGGAAACAACTGCAAAAAAAGGCCCTAAGCTGTCCCTAAAACGAGATTCATTGCCCATTCATAAAAGGCGTATGATTTAAACATCAAACTCTATCGGAAGTATGCATCCGACACGCCCTTCAAGCGATGTGAACAGTGTCGGAAACCGCTTGCGACAAGACTCGATTGAGTTAGAAAGCACTATCAGTTAACTATGGTTGACTTCAACGTTTAGATGGGGATTAAACGACCACTATGTGACCAACTAGCAGAGACTGAGAGTGTACGGAGCAGATGTGACTGACTCCAAAGCCATACTCGATCTGTGCAAATCTTCCGGTCGAATTTCTCAACGTTCACCGGCAGAAATGAACAAAACAAAATCTTTGGCTATGCACACAGCAGATGCGCTTAACTTGTCAAAAATCGTGTCTTTGGCAATTACTTCAAACCTAAATCATCGCCAAAGAGGTTTGACCAAGGAGAGGAGGGGGGAGGGTGTTTGCTCATTTGCCTCTATTGTCACAAAAAACAGCCTCTGATTTGTGGCAGGAGGAAAGGACAGCCTGAAGGCAATGGCGGTCAACTGAAATAAATGTTTCAGGTGGATCTGCTTGTGGTGGAACACTGGTGACCTTCCTTACACCTAAACGTTCCAACCAAGAACAGAGGTCAAATAGTTATGTGGATGATGAGAGACCTGTCTAAGGAGGTTACACCTTGAGATCCTTGGCTGTTTGGGAGGTGCAGGTTCGATTCTTGGCAGCCGCCATATGTCTCAGACAACAGAAGGGCTCACACCAGGCATCATGAGCTGGATGAGATTGCCCCACTATGATATGAATGATTCAGGACTGAAAAACTTTGATACGTAGGTCGGGTGCACATGAGGGAATGGGGTGGAGGTAGGGGGTGGGGTGGGGTGTGATACGAGTGGAAGAGTGGTGTCTTTCATGATAACTTTCTCCCAAGAGCTATTTCCCTTTTTGTGTGTCTAATGGCACTGAAAGCATTTAACTGCATTGGAATGGAAGTACCAGTCATCGTTTCAGTCTAACATGACATCTACTATAAGTCACTTTTTTCCTGAAATACTTATTTTCGAAAGGTATCAAAATAGTATATACCCTATCTACCCTACACGACACATTTCCTCAAAACCATAACCCAGCTTGCCTGTATGCATATAACAAAAACAAAAGAATATCAATCACCAGTACAACCGTCATTCTGTATACCTTTCGGAGTAGAATTATTACAAACTCCTAACCTTAACCCCTAAGATCTATACCATTTGACAGCATGACACACTATCCCTGACCCCAACAGTAGGTGGTTTAGAAGACCAAGCAACCCCCCCCCCCCAAAAAAAAAAAAAAAAAAAAAAAAGGTATGGGATATATTAACAACCAGGCGTCTTAACAAAGTGACAAAAAAAAGCTGCGCAAAGTAAAAAAATACAGAATATAGGATTCCTCCCGATCCCAGTCCACAACTGCCTGCTCTATTTACAGCAGGAGAATGATCTGTTCATCGTAGCAAAATACGTTGATCTTGCAGAACTCATAAAGGATAAGTGTGTCTAAGTATTATACAAAAAGGGGGGAAAAGTAAAACAAATAAAGAGTTTTACATTGTGTTCAGTGTTGTGATTTGTTTGCCGTACACAGCTGATATCAAACCGATCCAGACTGCTGTAGCCTCAGTCACACGCTCCATGAGTTCCACAAAGGCTTCTGTCTCCTCGACAGTCTCCAAACTGACCAGGGAGGCTCCATGTCTTCGGCATTCATTCACGCGCATGACTTTGAATGACCCACAACTTTGACACTGTTTTGATGATGTAGCATCTCCCTCTAGTATATACCTGCCAAAGAAAGTGATGTAAAGGCAAATTGGAACACACACACACACACACACACACACACACACACACACACACACACACACACACACACACACATTCAATTCAGTTAACTGTAAATATGTTGATACTACAAAATGAATTTGTGGGGAAAATCTTTTGATATTATGTACTATTTAATTGTCCCATTATGCGGCAGTACCTAGCCAATTTTCAGTAACCAATTAATCATACAATCGATGATGTTAAGATGCTAGCTTCAAATCCTTCATTTTCGGCAAATGTATCAACATATTTACTTCTTAGTCCTTTTGGTACATTTGTATGAGATTTCAATATTTTTTTGAAGCAAGCATTGTTTATGTTGTTCATGTTCACCGATTTAAGCTTTGTTTTTGACTGTTTTCATTGTATGTAATATCAGTATCATCTTGATGTAGATCATCTACAGATATCACAATCGTCTAAAACCACACCATGTGAAAAGACATCAAACTAAACACACACACACACACACACACACACACACACACACACACACACACACACACACACACACATGAGATGATAAAAAAAAAAAAAAAAAAAAAAAAAAATGTCTGCATGCATGATTTCTTTTGTGCATGCATGATCATCCGTGAGTTCATGCAGAGGTGATTTAAAGAGGTCCACTTCTATTTGTTCTGGGGGAAGAAGAGTCCCGACTGCATGCCCCAGTTCTTTTCATGTCTACTTCAGCAGCTGGATCGGGCAAGTTTTTTTGTCTTTCTCTCAGATAAATTCCTACAGCCATACATTTCTTGTTGTGGGGCTGTCTCTGTGTATCTACGCTCTATTTGGAACTAGTACTGTTTCTTTTGCATCCTGTGCTCCTTTACATTCCAGTGCCATTTCCTTCATCATTGTCATATTGAAAGGGATCCTTTTGCTTGGTTTGTTGATAGTTTCTGCAAAATGAATACGACAGGGAAATAGTCACTTATATGACGTACGCTCATGCGTGCTGTGAATGTTGGCTCGATGAGTGCGCAATCAATGATACTGCCAGTGCAACCCTGCCACCCCCTTCAGTGCTGGAGATGATGTGAGTGAGCTGAGAAGTACTTCATCCAGCATCTCTTCCAGCGCAGTTCCTAGAGGATTGGTACCATTCTGGTCCACAATTTTGATCGGGAATTAGGATATCCAAATTGTATTGCAGAATCTTCAACAATTCACTTTGTAAAAGCTCAAAAAGATCCAAGCTATTTTAATGTGTGGAAACCTGGTATATATCTATGCATTGACGAGGAACAGGCTTCTTGCATCACCATCAAGTCTTTCCAGCCTCACACCCATCACTTTACGCGTACTGCTACACCATTTAAAGTCTATCCTGGACAGTTTGTTTTTCAAACTGTTGCTTATTATTATAGGCATTCATTGTCCATTATGCTTTCGGAAGATTATGAAGTCATCCAACTGTGATGATCTGTAGGTGGTAACTTTTAGTTTCTTGTAGACATAGAACATCAAAGTCACATGCTGGGTTCTTTATTGTTGATGCCTTCTTTCTTGTACTGCAGCAGTTTCGAGTGCAAATCCTGAAACATTTCTGGATAATTGTTAAGCTTTTTGTTATATCCCCACCTACTTTGTTCACACACACACACACACAACACACACACACACACACACACACACACACACACACACACACACACACACACACACACACACACACACACACACACACACACACACACACACACACACACTGTATGGGTGTGTGTGTTTCCGCATAGTTACACACATCTACACAACATATGCACAGGGAATAGGGAAGATGGAACAGAAGCTCTTGCAGAGGAATTAGTATGTGAAATTAAAAGAAAAAAACATGAATAAAATGTAGTGGATCTGGATGAACAAGAGATTGATATGAGAGAAATAGAGAGAGTGTAGTAAGAAGGGAAAGGAAGGTAGCTGTAAGTTATGTGTGAGGTACATAGTGGGGGATATGGTAGTATGTGCTTTGAGACGCAATCTCTGAACGCTTGGCCGACATTCACCACCATCGGCCCATACCAGTTGGTGTACATTTTCAACTACGCCCAGCACAACATCAACCATGTCAAAGCCCTGACACTTTGGCAATCAAAGAATGACAACTTAGAACGTCTTATGCAGGAATTTCATCTTATGTCAAACTGGGTACCCTCCAGCCTCATGGCATCAATACTCAAAAGTAGTATGTACCATTTCACCTTTGCAACTCCAGCCTGTAATAGCCTCCACCTGTACACACCCTTATTGCTACCCTCCCACTGTTTACCTCAAAAATAAGTTACAGCGATCATCCCTTTCCCTTTTCCTACATTCGTTGAGTCTCTCCAATTACTACATCAATCTACTTACCCCTCCCCCACCCCCACCTCTAGTAATGATGGGTGTAGTGGGGATGGCAGTGGCTGGGGTAGTTGTTTCATTCATTTATCTATTTGTTTATTGATTATATTTCTCGAATTTATTGTTTATGATTATCATAAAAATGCCTTTTCTAAATGTATTTCTGTATCATGCTTTTACGACCTTTACCTTCAAAATAGTTGTTAGCAGTATCATCAGTAATACTATTGTTAACATTGACATCGCTATCGCCACAAAGATTGTTGCCACGGCAACCATGGCGGTTGAGAACCCTCTAACCCACTCTCCTTTCTCCCATACTGCAACTGCTATTGCCTTATTATCACCAAAAGCAGCAGTAATACTGTCTTAATTTATTGTTTCAATATTTTGACCTTTTATTAGTATTCTTATCAGTAATATGATTATCATGAATACTGCCTTAACTAACACATTATTTCCCTTGTAACGGCCTCGTTTTCATTCAGTGCCTGCCTTCCTTGAGCTGAAGACTGAAGAGATCTAAGCTAAGTAACAAATTCTTTCATTTTTGTTGTCCTATGTGTTTGTGTCTTGAGTGAAGAAGACCTAAGAAGTCGAAACGCGTTGTGTTTGTCTTGTGACTCCTTAGTCCACGTTTCTCTTGGCGGTTCGCTAACGTTTATTAAAGATTTGTTTAGATTTCCGCCTGCGGTCCTCTCACTTTGCAACTAGATCTAATTGACTCAGGTTAAAAACAAACAAACAAACAAACAAAAAACCAAACCAAAACAAAACCAATGAAATTTACTGTGCCCCTATGAAAGTGCTGTAGAAGAAGCTCACTGCTATAAGACTCAAAGGCATTCCAGTCTAACCTGAAGCTTACAGAAACTAGCTTCCAAATCGAAGCCCTCGCTATACAAGCTGGAGCAAGAGGGTGTAGGCTCATCAAATAGCTTGGGGTATCTGGTGATAAAAAGGACCAGAACTGTGAAGGCAATGGCTGAGGCAGCTGAAAAAAAAGAATCTTAAGTTGGGGGGGGGGGGGGGGGGGGGGGGGGGAGAAGGAAACAAAAATAGCATTTATATAGCTTTTTTTTTTCTTTTTTTTTTTCTAACTTTTTTTTTTTTTTCGCAAACGCCGCGAGAATGATCGCGGCGTCCGTCTTATTACTCGCCGACGTGGGGCGAAAATACTTGCGGAAACGATCTGCCATAAGACACGTCGCAAGAATTTTTCTGAATAATGTTTAACCAGTGGTGTCAGCATACAGATGCAGGCCTTCCTCTGTATCAAACCCGTTAACAGGCTACTAACAGTCGATTTCGTTGGTTAACCTCAAGGCAAAGCAACCAACCCATTGGCGCCTTCAATCACTCAGTCAGTGCTCCTTGTTCGAAGTATGCCATTGTCAACTAAAGCAATCAACAACAAAAATAATTATTTGGACTTATAAAGCATTAATCATCAAGAAGACAAAAGATATATCCATTTTACTGTACAAAAATAAAGTTACTGTCGCATTAGGCTTTTAGGGAAATTTAATTAAAATTGTCAATATCAGGTGTCCTGGGGGGATTTCAGTGCTGTGACTGCAGTGTGTTATCTGGGCACACTGGGGAGAACCAGGGTCCTGTGTTGATAGAGTTAACTTAGAACAGGTATCCGGCAGTGACGTGGGTGACTCATGTTCAAGAACTCAAAATCCAGCAGGAGAAACAACGCCAACAATTACACAATTACATTTTATAAATAATACTACAAACATTGCTGTAAATAACACAACTGTTTTGGATACAGTTCAGCCATTACAACAAAAGACACATCAAAATGAATCAACCATACAAACAGGCAAAAACCTTTAAAATTTACTTGACAAACAGTTTCAGTCTATGATCACTGGTTGACCGTAGTGGAAACAGTTCTGAACTTCAGACTTTGACTGAATTGATGGTAGATTTAAAAACAAACAAACAAACGGACACCAAAAAATAGTCACTTCATTTCGCATTAGTAATAGTCTCTAGCCTATCTTAATTCCACCCTCTCGTAACTTCTATGCATAATGCACACATTGATAAAAGCTGGTATCTACTAAACTGTTAACAAGGCAATGTTATACTAGGAGGGAAATGATCAACACAAACAAAATCCCACAAAGTATAAATCTTTCTTGACGATGTCTTTTTCGTCAAACTACATGGATGGCTTGTTCAAGTGCGCCTTATTCTACAATCAAATGATAACATGCCCCCCCCCCCCCCCCCCCCCCCCCCCCCAGCCACCCTCTCTCTCTCTCTCCCCTCTCTCTCTCTCTCTCTCTCTCTCTCTCTCTCCGGCCAGCTTAAATGTTATCCTTCTTTTAAACGTTTATGTTCACCAGGGTGCACAGATTAATGGAGTACTGACGTTGTTGTCCAGGGAAACTAATGTTGACACAGCACATGAATGTGTAAGACGTGATTTTGAAAGTAACTCTACAGTGCAGTTCGTGTTGTAATGCGCCTCAAGTTGTCATCCTACCAGCCGCTGTGGCGAAGTGGTTAGCGTCGCGGACTCCCGGCTGGGAGGTCGTCGGTTCGAATCCTATCAGAGTCACCTGGCTTTTTCTGCCCTGACCGGCTCCTACCCAGAGTTGAGTTTGCTGTGGACTCAGTTGGGAAGACTGGGACCACACAGTCGAGTTTCATCTACTTAATGGATGCGTTTCTGAGAGTGTTGCTCAAATTTCTTGACCAACACTGGAGGTGCCTGTATCTCTCAGGCCTGGTTGACTCCAGGATATATTATGAAAGGAAGCGTAGAGTACAGCCCTGTCATGTAGTCTCAGACCGAAATGGAAATCCGTAGCATCATCTTAATCATCCTCATTCTCATCGATCAGCATTAAAAAAAGTCTCAAGTTCTGTGGGCCCTTCATGCCCTGCTCTCATGGTGACCTCAATTTCGATATCCTCTCCAAGTCTGTGGTCTTTGGTTTGGTTCCGTCGGGGTCACCGGTATCGGCGAGTCCGTGGGGGCTATCGTTGACGGACGTGGTGGCGCCCTCCAGAGGGAGAGCTCACTCACGCTGGCTGCGCGACTAAGCAATTATTGTCGTCAGTAGGGGGTTAGTATGTGGTGTTCTGTGCATGTTAGATCAGAACAGGCGTCAATGAACACCACCGAAGTGACTCGGCAGCAGTGCAGTGTCTCCTCCGGTGGGTTGCCACCTGACGACTTGACATTGACTGCTCCCTGTGGATTGCCGGGGCCGGGGCTGCGACGGGGCCGACCGGGCAGTGGCTGTGAATGGGGTGTCGGAATGACCGGCATGGGTGCACTGCCTCTGAAGTCGCGCAGAGGTTGGGACAGGGAAAAAAAAAAAAAAGTTGTCATCCCACCGTGCGAAGCAGTGCGTGAAACGGTTATATTGCATGTTGTAAAACTAGACAGGCACATGAATTCTGACGATGATGATGATGAGATGATGATGATGATG
>JADBJO010017791.1:20000-36748 GCA_016801955.1 Conus betulinus | reverse complement strand
GGCTAATCATCTACCACTGCAGAAAAAAAAAAAAAATGATTGAATTTAAAAAAGAAAGAAAAAAAAATGAAGATATAGAAAATGGGGGGAGTATATTATAAATATGAGAAACCACCACTAGCTGCCTGAGGGAGCCATCGAACTCCCCTTCGAAGGCAGATCTATTTGTATTGCCTGCTCCTAGGCCTTTCGTCCGCTGGATCAGACTCATCAGGGAGACACGGCTGATTGTGTCTGTGTTCTTGGTGTCAAATAGAGACACACCACAGCACCCCCACTACAAAGAGAAGTGGAAAGATGATGTTCGTTTGTTCACTATTGTTGAGGAAGATGCCATTCGTCTTTTATTTTGCTGCCAAATTTTTTTGATCTGTGGATGAAATCCATTCCGCCGAAGTTTCGTCATGACTCTCGTTACTTTGAAATGAATTCAGTTTGCATATGTCATGTGAAAATGAGTGTGTTACGTAGTGTGGCATTGTTCCATTGTAAACCATTAACCCCTTGACTGCTACTGCTTACCATGATCGTCAGTGAGAGACTGCATCATTGCTGGGTCAGGTCAGGGCGGACAGATCAGGTAATCAAATACTGCTGTCTGTGTCGTCTCGTTTCACAGGGGCAGTCCATGGCAGGACAGGGCAGATCAGGTTTGCAAATACCGCTGTCTGTCTCGTCTTGTTTCACATGGGGCAGTCCATGCTTCTTCCTTCCACTGAAGAAGTTTTTCATTGTAGTCCAAACAGAGCTTGCAGCCTCGTGTCCAGTCAGTGTCAAACTTTCATAATGGTGACGTTAATTGCATTTACCAGTCGAAAAGTTCAACTGTTTCCCCCATTTTTTTTCTAATGCTGATGGATGAGAATGAGGATGATGAAGATGAGGCTACGGATTTCCATTCCGGTCTGAGACTGCATGACAGGGCTGTACTCTACACTTCCTTTCATAATATATCCCGGTGTCAACCAGGCCCAAGATATACAGACACCTGCAGTGTTGGTCAGGACATTTGAGCAACACTTTCAGAGACGCATCCATTAAGTGGATGAAACTCGACTGTGTGGTCTTCCCAACTGAGCCCGTAGCAAACTCAACTCTGGGTAGGAGCCGGTCGGGGAAGAAAAAATCCCACATGACTCTGATGAGAATCGAATCCAGGACCTCCCAGCCGGGAGTCTGCGACGCCAACCACTACGCCAGAGACGGCTGGTCTGTTTCCCCCATCTTGTTTGAAGATCTGATGCTATAGTTCCTGTTTATGTGGCCTTCTGACTGAGAACAAGTCTTACATCTGTTGACAAACTGTAAAATAAGATCTGAAGGTACCACAAGGGCACCTTGATCCACATCACAATGTGATAAATGCAACTTACAGCCTTGTTTTCCAACACTGCCTCGACACGTTTAATAGGGCTAAGACCGTATGACTGTGCTGGTCACAGCAGGAGTAGCATGGACTAGTCTGGGTTCCACTGTTCTGTTTTGTGAATTGAGATGCTGTCCTCTGGAAGAGCCATGGCCTCTGAGGTAATAGTCACTGAACAGATAGGTGGAGATGGGACTCGTAGCATCTAAATGTACTTCTTGGAGTTCATGGTTCTTTCCACCAAGATAAGATCACTCACATCAAAGTATGCGACTCAGACCTACAACATCACTTTCAGACCACAAGCTGGAGGGTCACACGGCATTCATGCGTTCCACTTGCTAAATTTCAGAGAACTTCGCCGGACTATTTCTTCACTGATGTTCCTCAGATTACTCATTATATCTCTTTACGGTTCCTGATAAATGTGCAATGTTCACACACAATCCACTGCAATCTAGACTGATATTAGTTTTTACTCAAACCTCTGTTCATTTCCCTGAGCACAACCTTTTTTCACAGTCCTTTTTCAAACCCATGAAATGACATTTTCTTTAAAACAGTCCCCCATGAACAGTTCAAACTATTCACAATGTTAAATTCACCAGTGACATCTGTTAAAGTCTTTCTGCAATCAGTAACAACAAGCCTGGAATGTTTTAGAGTGGTGCATTCACAAATTCTAGTTACTGGATGACGGACTAAGGTCTGATGCTGTCTATTGAAATTGTTTCACAAGTTTCTACACGGCACCTTGAAAGATCTGAAGTACTCTAACAATGTTTCTCTTCAGCTGGCCTGCATTAGGTCATGATTTTATCAACTCTTTTCATCATCACGTAGATCGTCGCCTCTCTATGTATTTCACAAACCTGAGATGAACATTTTGTGCTGCGTGCAAAATAAACAAAAACTGATATATTACCACTGTCACCATCACCACCACACATCATCATCATCATCATCATCATCATCACCATCACCATTCGCAGCAGCAGCAAAAGCAGCAGCAGCAGCAGCAGCAGCAGCAGCAGCAGCAGCAACAACAACAACAACAACAACAACAACGACACACAAAATGGCATTTGCCTATGCGACTCACATTTAATAGATGAATACCACAGGAAGATGAAAGCGAGATGGTAATTTGAAGAAACTGGGAGGTAAAAAGATACGTACTTTTTGTTTTCTTCATCTAGCAATATTTCCATATTGACAACTTTTACTATATTTTACAGGTCAGTCTTTTATTTTCAGTCTATTACTTATAATGCATCCATGACGTAAAACTGTCCCAGAATGAATGATGTACAATTTGAACCATGTAGCTCATCATGACCTCCCTTCTGCCATCCACCCTCCTCAGGAAACATGGCTGCTTCTTCTATTCCTGCAGGGCAACCAATATCAAGTAGGTGAAAAATAGCTTCTTTCAGGAGGAATACAAACTAAAACAGCACATTCTAAGACAGCTCATTGACATATTCAGATCTCTGATCAGATTAACTGTGCTGATGTAGTGGTAAGTTGCCAACAACAAGGAATGTGTGGCACTGTTATAGCACTGAACCGCAGACTCACTCGTAGTGGTAATGGGCTTCTTCTTCTGTTGAGCTCTTTTTTCTGTCCCATCCACCCAACTCGGTATATCTGTGATTTTCACTGGTGTGTTCCTCATTCTCCCCATCATTCTTCTCCCCCCCCCCCCCACACTTCAAAGGCCCGATCATTGGCACCATTTTTGCCCCATGTGGCTGGCCTGTTATACCACGCCATTAGAATCAAAAGCCCCCCCCCCCCCCCCCCAATGCTCCTCATCCCACTGGGTGCCAGTCCTCCAGCCTTTTTCTCTTACCCCCACCTACTATCCATCCTTCCACCATCCCCAGCCCCAAATGGTCAGTCATTATTCTCTTCCTCATTCCTTCTTCCACCCATCCATTCCGTCCAACCTGTCTTCATATACCCAACCCTAGCACCCATCTATTCCTTCCAACCTGTCTGCATATACCCAACCCTAGCACCCATCTATTCCTTCCAACCTGTCTTCATATACCCCCAACCCTAGCACCCATCTATTCCTTCCAACCTGTCTCATATACCCAACCCTAGCACCCATCTATTCCTTCCAACCTGTCTTCATATACCCACCCTAGCACCCATCTATTCCTTCCAACCTGTCTTCATATACCCAACCCTAGCACCCATCTATTCCTTCCAACCTGTCTTCATATACCCAACCCTAGCACCCATCTATTCCTTCCAACCTGTCTTCATATACCCAACCCTAGCACCCATCTATTCCTTCCCCTGTCTTCCTAGCCCCATCTATTCCTATTCCTGCCCATCTGCCCACATATATACCCAACCCTAGCACTCATCTGTTCCTTCCAATCTGTCTTCATATACCCAACCCTAGCACCCATCTTAACTCATAATGGACGTGTCTCAGGAAAAAAAGGGAAATAGTGCTTTTCTTTCTATTGCAAATACAGTTTGTGGGTCAAGATCAAAACGCAATTTGTGCATGCCTTATTTGATTAAAGAAAATGCAACAAACAACCCCCCCCCCCCCCCCCCCCCCCCCCCCCCAACAAAATCAAAAGAAACCAACAACAACGACAACAACAAAAAAAAAACACTACATCAAACCCATAACATTGATCTGAATTGATCGATTATATAAATAACTGAAGTCGAACTGTTCGTAACATATTATCAGCAGTGCAGAATCACCATTTCACACCCCCTATCATGACATTTTTTTTTTTATTTGATTGAACTGTTAAACTGATTGGTGGGGCAACATTGACCTGTTCCGAAACAAATCAGGAGAAAATAACGCCTGTCTTTCCAGTGCAAACAGAGTGATCTTTTCTCAATGTATGGGGCGAGCAAATAGATCTAGCGAGTCCAACGTCTGATGTGAAACGCACACTAGGATGGAGATATTGCATGACAGGCACTCTGTTTCACAACCATGTGTTGGCTTCTCTCTCTCTCTCTCTCTCTCTCTCTCTCTCTCTCTTGAACTGTGTTAAGCTGACTGATGGTGCAACATTGAACTGTTAACTGACTGATGGAGCAACATTGAACTGTTAGCTGACTGATGGAGCAAAATGATTTTGGCGTGCCCCATCAGCAGCATCTGACTCATGAAAACGACGGATCAGTCTTGCTGAACTTGAGCCCTAACACTGATTAACTCCCTGGCAGATTTCTGAACATCGTCTGTTGCCATCCTTGCTTTGATAGGCCTGTTCTTGATTGATATCTTGTTCTATTAACATCCGCACATTCCAAATGTGCGTCACCAACAAGGTACAGTGGAACACATGACGTCATCTAAGGAGTAGGACGTCATGGAAGTACCTCATTTCCATGACGTCCTAGTTTAGTTGATGTTTCCAGATAGGGTATCCTTCTGTCAGGTGTGTTCTTTCTATCGTTTGGCAATAAGAATATATTCCTACCGTTGTGTGTGTGTGTGTGTGTGTGTGTGTGTGTGTGAAGATCTGTACTTGTCAAAACAGGTAAGTGACGTTCGGTGTTTCGCTGTAGCTCCACATGTAGTCTCCTTGTCTTATCCCACCTTCATTCAGCAAGATGTGTCCATATGTGGACTTTGTTGGTTGTGTGTGTACCGATTCAGCAATATGAACATGTATATTTCGTGTTCACACAGAAAGCACTGCCGCTTATTCAGGTAAAGAAAATCATCTGTCAACCACCGACATCACAGACTCTGTGACCATGTCTAAGAACCCCCTCCTGCCAACTGAGGAGAAAACCACATGGGAAGCAGACTATCAGCAAGGCAAAACGATAACAACACGCCGTGTGCCTTGAAAAATACATCAGCTCTCATAACTCGTCCCTGTGACGTCCATCCAGTTGATACTGGGAGTGCATTTGATGACTCGGAGCAAAAGAACCCCATAGAGACTTCATTGTCACACACATGTCGATACACAATTGACACAAAGAGGAATAAACAAGAATGCCAAATTCAGCTCAAAGTTGAAGCAGGGAAAATTCTGAAGGTTGGAATTTGTAACTGCTTACCTGTGGCAGTTTCCATTCTACAATACGACAACGGGGAATCTCTGTATCCATCGGTATTGTTTGAAATCTGTTTCAGTACAGCAGTTAGGTGTACAGACTGGTACAGCTGGACCAATGACGTCATCATCAAGATATCAGAGGAGTCATCCTATCGCTACGAGGACCATTGGTACCCAATGAGCCTGGCCTTTTCCGCTGTGGATAGGTCAGAGGCACCCAGTCTGCAAATCACCAACCTGTCTTTGTCTGCAGGTGAGAAGATAGCCTGGAAATCCGCGTGTGTATATATATGTGTGTGTGTGTGTGTGTGTGTGTGTGTGTGTGTGTGTGTGTGTGTGTGTGTGTGTGCGTGTGCGCGCGCGCGCGTGCGTGTGTGTGTGTGTGTGTGTGTGTGTGTGTGTGTGTGTGTGTGTGTGTGTGTGTGTGCACGCGCTACTATGATTCTTGACGATTAGTTTCTGTTGAAAAAAGACTTATTTACCAGAAAAGATCACTGACATCCTAAAACGACGAGCTTCATTTGAAAATTCCATTTCGAATACTGCAGTACATGTGAATGTTCGCTCTCACAAATCCCAAAGTCAATTTTACACCAAAAACCTCCATCATTAAGGTTTTCTTGCACTGACGTATAATATAGTTTTGAAGGGAGACATTTGTCGAAAAGCGATCAAAACAAATGAAATGCAATTCGTCTTGAACTACTCAGCTAAGTGGAAAGTTTTTGAAAGCTGTGATCTGATCTTTTACAAAACATCAACTTCAAATTGATTTAAGTCTTGGGTGACGGATTTGCCGATACATTTTTTTTACCCACCTTTAGATCATACGCAAAACATTGCATTTGCGAATCCCATTAGATTAGGCATAAATCTAACTCATAAACAAATTATGACAGAAAATGTTAAACATCTCTCTCTCTCTCTCTCTCTCTCTCTCTCTCTCTCTCTCTCTCTCTCTCTCTCTCTCTCTCTCACACACACACACACACACACACACACACACACACACACACACACACATACAAAAATGTAATGACCCAAAAAATTCACACCCCATTCTCAGAATCCCAAAAGGTTCCTCTAAAATCGTGAAATAGCGATTTGAGATGCTACGTTTATAAATTCTAAAGAAATAAGCCTCACATAAGGAGCCATCCCGACTTTCACCTGTAAATGGCGTAAGTATAAGTCATAAAAATATGGTGGAAACTGATCCACATTTCTCTGTCTGTCTGTCTGTCTTCAATATAAAACTGCAGTGAACCAAAACATTCACACCACATTGTCAGAATCCCAAAAGGTTCCTCTAAAATCGTGAATTGCCGAAGGCGCGATGACTTGGTTATTTCCTCCTCGTAGATTCTTTCTCAAATTCTAGAATTGTGAGAGAATACGAATAACTAATCTGCTGTGTCTGGAAATAAGGAAGATATGAGCCCAGAAAAAAATGTGTCACACACACACACACGCACGCACGCACGCGCGCGCGCGCGCAGGGACTTTTGGGCCTTTAAAAGAGCTTAGAAATTTGATGTGCCCATGGAAACGTGTGGGGGGGGGGTTTTTGTTTTTTTTTTTTTTTTGTTTTTGTTGTTTTTTTGTTTCAGAAAAAAATTAAATAGCATTCGTTGTCAAACAATTGTACGTTAAAATTTGCAGTTAACTCTCCTCATTTTGAATGTGTCAACTGCCACAGTATATGTTTATGTTGACTTTTTTTCCACTGTGACATGTTTTTCTGGCAGATGCTAACAATTGTTGGTCTCCTCAAAGAGGATTCGCACTCGTTTTGTAGCCGTCTTTTTTTTTTTTTTTTTTTTTTTTTTTTTTGTAAACTGAGTGAAATTAAAAACAGCCTTTAAAACAGTCAGGTGTATTTCATTGAACTCGAATGCCATTTTGGCTAATGACATCGGTTGCTAATTATGCTTGATCTTTATATTTTATAGTTCTCTGCCTTGCGTTTCTTTGACGATATTTTAGTTGCGAGAATAAATAAAAGTACGTACCTTTACCACCAGCATGGCATTTTAGTCGACCTCAGACATGCAGGTTTCCAGTATCAGAGCTCTTCGGCGGTTTGCAGGTGTTACTAAGCCCCAGAAAAATAACGTTCAGAAACTATTGACTTTCCCCGTGGTTCAAAACGTAAACAGCAATTCGGTTGTCAGTCGGGTCCTTTGCCTTCTGAAAAAGTTCATTCCTTGTTTCAACTCCACCTCCGCCCTTCTTACCAATCTTGCAAAAGGTGAGGTCAACCATTCATGTGTATAGGTAATTGCTTTCAGTGTATAGGTAACTCTGAAAATGCCTTTCAGATAAAGAGTGATGGCATCTTTCCCTGTATCCACCAAATCTTAACCAGCATTTGTTATCAGAACAGTTGGTGGCAGTAAAGTGTTAATGGTGTGTTGCCTCAGAATGTTGATAACGTGTCACACCCTGCAGTTTATAAGAGTGGAAACCTGTCAGAAAGAGAAACCGTTAAGCGACATTGAAAGAAAAAGCATGGCCATTGCCTCGTCAGAGATCATCATTCAAAGGACTGATGGGTGAAGGTTTTTTGTTTGTTTTTGTTTTTTTTTTTATAACTGACCATCACTGTCTTACCTGCAGTAAGTTTCCAAACTGCATGCAGACACGCCAGACACCGCCCCTTTCCTCAGCTCCGAGATATCTGTCTTACTTTCTAACAGAGCAGTCAATAGCTTGAGAAATATGCTGTACATTACCGCACAGAAATGTGCTGTACATTACTGTACACACAGAATATGCTGTACATTACCCTACAGAAATATGTTCTACATTACCCTACAAAAAAATATGCTGTACAATACCGTACAGAAATATGCTGTACAATACCTTACAGAAATGCTGTACAATACCGTCAGAACAGAAATATGCTGTACAATACTGTACAGAAATATGCTGTGCATAACCGTACAGAAACCTGGCAGTGTCTTTTGGGAGAATTAGTGTCATGGGTCGGGAAAGGCCTTTTCCTTCGTTTGGGGACCCATAACATTTTTAGTTCTTAGGTTAGCATTTATCTCACGCCAAGCATGTGTTCTGCATTAAGCATCTACGCTGTGCGTCCATACAATCACGATGAAATGGCCATGAGTTGACATGTCGTTTGCCAGGGCAGGTGCCAGTAAAACACACCTGGTGATCTGACAGCCGTGAACCAGTTCAGACAGCTGACTTAGAGAGTGAACCAGCTCAGACAGCTGACTTAGAGAGTGAACCAATTCAGACAGCTGACTTAGACTTAGATAGTGACAATAGAGATTCAGACAGCTGACTTAGAGAGTGAACCAATCCAGACAGCTGACTTAGAGAGTGAACCAGTTCAGACAGCTGACTTAGAGAGTGTGAACAGTTCAGACAGCTGACTTAGAAGTGAACCAGCTCAGACAGCTGACTTAGAGAGTGAACCAGTTCAGACAGCTGACTTAGAGAGTGAACCAGTTCAGACAGCTGACTTAGAGAGTGAACCAATTCAGACAGCTGACTTAGAGAGTGAACCAGTTCAGACAGCTGACTTAGAGTGAACCAGTTCAGACAGCTGACTTAGATAGTGAACCAGTTCAGACAGCTGACTTAGAGAGTGAACCAGTTCAGACAGCTGACTTAGACAGCAAAGTAGCTGACAAAGAGCCTGGTAAAGCAAACGGAATTGCTGGAAATTTTAATGGATTTATTAGTTTGGAATCTCTATTCAATCATTCAAAATCTTGAACACTAGAATTAAGGGGAATTGTAGATTTAGAAAACAATCTTCTGATCATGCTTTTCAAGCTTTCCATATCTTAGACAGGAGGGGAACAGCTGGAAACAATAAAAACAAAACAAAAACAAAAAAAAGCTCCGTTGTTATTATGTTTATCAAGCAAGCCGACCTTTCGTATGTGAGTCTTCAAATTCTCATCGTCTTTTGAATTCTTGAAAATGCTTTAGCCATTTCACTTTTTTTTTTTTTTTTTTTTTTTTTTTTTTTTTTTGTAAACGTTACCATTTACAACTAATCCCATTTAATTCGACCTACCCTGAACTGAATCAGACACACTATCATTCTCTCTATCCGCAATATGAAAAGCTCACTCTGACACAGGCAGAGTAGATTACGACAAACATATTCGTGATGCCGCATACGAAGGACTAAGCAGGGGGCATGTTTGGATCTGTTGCAAGCCAATTCAAAAGGCAATGGATTAAACAAACTCAAGGCTGTCATACAAAGATGACATTGTGACAAGTGACATGGAGTGCAAAACACAAGGCCTTGTGATGCAGGATTCAGTAGGTATCTAGAGTCAAGTCTAATACATGCTGTAAGATGTTGACGAAAAAGAAACCGGTCTTGCTCGTTACTTCTAGTAATGATCTGCAAGCACCAGGAATTGAAGCAAACAAACTAAGAAACAAATTCGACTAAGTCGTGAAATGCACAGTAATATAACCCTTGGGTGTCTAGCACCATGCATCAAATCATCTTCTGACCAGGAGCAGATGAGACATCACTTGTCCACTGGCCCACGACTCAGAGCAAAGCGTGCTGCATTTGTTAGGAGAACTACTTTGAGCGTGGTGGGTAAACACAGACCAAGTGACTGTTTTTTTTCTCCTGTAAGATGACGAGCTTTCCAGAAGGGTAGACTGGCCTGCGCAGTCGTGGTGGAAAAAAGGCATGAAGATCATCGTCTCTGAGGGACTCTTTCCCCAAAGACATGTCAGATGTTTATTAACTGTCAACAAAAAGTAACAACTGGCTGATCATGAGATAAGGAAAACATAGGGCAGATCTTTCTGCTTTATCCACAAGAATCGGTGGAGAGGAATTAGTAATTAAAGGAGACTGTAGTTATACAGACATAAACATACCTACGCATGCTGTGCATCTAATTCATGAAAAGTAAGTAATTAGCACGAACTTTTGTTTAAGAAAATATGAATGTATTTATAATTCGTGAAGGAACACGTTGCTTTCCTGAATACATACAGTCATCTTACAGCTGGGACTTTTCTTTCCATACATGCAGAAAGCCTCTTCCATTGCCCTTAGGGTCCTGATCCTCTCCTTGCCAGAGATCACAAGCTGTTTTAACAGATCACAGCCTAATGATCCCACAGCCTCTCTGGCTCCACTCTCTGTTTCAACAGATCACAGCCTAATGATCCCACAGCCTCTCTGGCTCCACTCTCTGTTTCAACAGATCACAGCCTAATGATCCCCACAGCCTCTCTGGCTCCACTCTTTGTTTCAACAGATCACAGCCTAATGATCCCACAGCCTCTCTGTCTCCACTCTCTGTTTCAACAGATCACAGCCTAATGATCCCACAGCCTCTCTGGCTCCACTCTCTGTTTCAAGAGATCACAGCCTAATGATCCTACAGCCTCTCTGGCTCCACTCTCTGTTTCAACAGATCACAGCCTAATGATCCCACAGCCTCTCTGGCTCCACTCTCTGTGGCGTAGATTTCGGCTTGGAATCCAGTTTAGCTCATGCTGCTGATCAGACTGGCACACTACTCAGTCTTGAAGTTGAAGAGGTGACTGTGCTCCATTCGGCTTTCATATTTCAATTTAATTAAATCTACATGTTATTTTCTCAGGTTACATACAGCTGCCTCACAGCCTGGATGTGGCTTTCATTTCATGTCGGACAATAACTTCACCCAGTGGCCATGTGATCTTTCTCAGTCGGATTCGGAGAAGACAGAGTAGATCTGACTATTCGCTTGGCGTGTTTGCTTCAGAATGTGGGACAGAAATGGATCAGACGTCGGCGGATAAGAGATCATGATTTTCCTTTTATTTTTCTAGACTGGGTCATGCCATCTGAAACCGATCATAGTGTTTCACCTGATGAAAAGATGACCACAGTTCTCCCCGTGTCAATATCATACAAGTGCATGCGACCAAAGTGCACGGCTGTTGTGAAGTTAGTGTTCTCTTTCATCAGAGCACTTCAAAACCACAGCAAATTGGACAGCGACAGTGGAATTGTTCAGTGTCTGCGTGGCCTGAGCTGTACAGGCATTTCCCCTGTGATCTCAATGCTGACTGTGTTGATGCTGAAGACGAAACTCAGTGTCCCTTCATCCGAAAAGGTCATGGACCGGGATATGTAAGTTTCTGTTTTGGGCCTACTGGAAACTCAAATTATTTTAATAATCAAATCATGGGTGTGTGTGATTTTGTCTTAAGACTGACCTGTGCAAAACAAACCGAGAGTGATAATTTTAACCTGACAAGATAATCCAGTAGACGTTTTGCTACAAGAAAACAGTTGCACTCATTATTATAACGATGGCTTACATGGAAAAGCCTACTTCACACGGACTTTTGATGCGCTTGGTGCGCACGCACACACACACACACACACACACACACACACACACACACACACACACACACACACAGAAACACAGAACACACACACAAAGACACACACACACACACACACACACACACACACACACACACACACACACACACATTCAGAGAGAGAGAGAGAGAGAGAGAGAGAGAGAGAGAGAGAGAGAGAGAGAGAGAGAGAGAGAGAGGAGAGAGAGAGAGAGAGAGAGAGAGAGAGAGAGTGTGTGTGTGTGTGTGTGTGTGTGTGTGTGTGTGTGTGTGTGTGTGTATGCGCGCGCGCGCGTTTCACGGTCTGTGTGTGTGTGTGTGTGTGTGTGTGTGTGTGTGTGTGTGTGTGTAACGCGTGTGTATGTGTATGCGCGCGCGCGCGCTCGTGCATGTATGTGTGTGTTTGTGTATGCGCGCGCGTGTGTGTGTGCGTGTGTGTTCTCCATGCGTTTTCTTCTTTTTTTTCTTTTTTTTTTTTTTTTTTTTTTTTCAAGTCTGTGGTGGTGCTCCTATTGACCAGGTATTGACACATAACCCGTCATTGCTCATGCGTTTATGTCCTGATTTATCCATGAAACCAGCGCCGTAATGGACACACTCTGTCTTCAGCAAGCTGGATCAAGCGTTCTGTGGAGGGGCTTCTTCATTAGCTCAGGACAAAAGGGAAAAAGGCACATAGGGACTGTTTGTACAACAGGATGTCCTTCCCCAGGGCTAAGACCTTATAGCCTACACAACCGAAATAAGATCTGCTACCTAGGTCCTCAACTGAAATGGAAATGCTTCCCAACTTTGAAGAGCCAAATGACCACGTGGAAGAAGTCATAGTCATCACAGGAGTTCCTGGCATAGACAGGAAGGATTGCCAAGCCCTCACCTGCTGAAAGCTTTGGCTTCGAATACGATTGACGACCATTTCGATCTCAGTGAGTGGACGCACGTCCTAAAGGATGGATGATGAGAGGGGGCAGTGAAAGAGGTGTAGCAGGCATCTTCATCAACCACACTGATGGGAGACAGACTTCTAAGACCTTTTTTTGCGGGGAAAAATTAATTCAACAACAGAACAGAATCAGCAACTCTCTTCCATGCTGTACAAACGTTGACAAAGTCAAGCAACCCACCATCTATGATTGTTTTCTTCACTGACTGCAGATCTGTGCTGCAGGTATTTCGGAGGAGGAACAGAACCATACACCAGCTGAAAAACATCAGACAATCCATCCACACTTTTTCAAGACGATCCATCATTGTACTCTAGTGGGATCACCAAGAATGCGAAGGCTGACGGTCTCTCATGGGCAGACAGCCATATGGAGCAGTTCAGCCACCCAGTGACCCACAGAGATGCTAGAACTGTCATCCACACTAATGCCAAAACCAGTGGAAGAGAAGGCTGAGTGCAGACAGCGGTGTCGATCCAATCCATGAGGTCCAGAGATACCAACAAACATTAATTTTTTTCAGACTGAGAACCAGCCACTGCTGACTGCTGAGCCACCTCAGCCAAATTGAGGCTGCCCACACAGATGAATGTTGGAGGGCACTGGACGTTAGGCCCCAGAATACACCCTCCAACACTGTCCAGCCCATGATGTTCTATGACGTCAATGCTGGCTAGAGGATGCAGAGCTGCAGACACGACTTTGGGGAGCCATCACGTCCTCGAGAAGACTGTGGGATTCCTCGTGGCGAAGAGTTGGAGATCTGACGCGACCAACGTAATCGACCACAGAAGAAGAAGAAGAAGAAGAAGAAGAAGAAGACCAGGTAATGGGACATTTCCAGCTTGGGCTAGGAATGATCTCGGAAAGAAACTTGTGTAATTTTCCTAATGATTCTATGCCTGAAATCACCGCATAGTTATGGTAAAGGGCACTTGCCCATACTGCCCCTTGGGGAGTACATCCAGACCAATCTCCCACTTTGTTCCTAAATCACACCTGTCTCTCAAAACGCTCAAAATGTCCCCAGTGAGAAAACATGTCAACTAGAGCTCACTGCACCCAGATTGGGGGTGAATGGGAGGGGTGATTCTGGTCCTGGGACTACAAACTGTGCACCATCCTTCCCCCGGCTCCTTCCTTATCAAAACTACTCCCGATAAATTCTCTCACCGAAGTCATTAATTCACTTATCCATCAACTTTAAATCATGTGCAGCGCGGTCTCAAAATTTAGTTGATGTGGCATAGCGTATATAGACTAGTCCGCACGCAGTGACACACCTCCTTGATGAAATTGAAACTCCCTGATGGGTGATTTGGGGCATTGTACAGAAAACACTCAGGGTGTGATATACACAGTGCCCATCTTCGACTTTTTGTCATATCGGGTGAGCAAGGCCAGGCACTTTATCAAAGTTTGGGATGTTTCTTCTTCCCCACGCCCTGAATATCTTACGGGGGTTTGGTCTTTTGAACAAAGCTGAGGGTATTTCTAGCTCAAGTGCTTAGTCACCTCCTACTCAAATTCAGGTTTACCGTGAACTGACCAGTATGTTTTGTTGCTTAAGGCACATTGAGAATTTCGAAAGAGGAGGCTGATGTTGGAACAGAGGGGGCTGGTCTGGATTTACTCCCTGGGAAGTGAGTTTGGGCATGTGCCCTTTCAGATCTGCTGGGGAGGGATTTTGGGAGTGGAGTGATTATGGAACCTTACTTAGGTAGTATATGCTTTTTTTTTTGCTAACACATAGCTGGTTTGTTGACAAACTACCATTACTTTTCACGTAAATGAGGTAACATCCCGCCCACCCCCTGCCCCGCTAAATTTCTCAGAGAGTTTTCCGTTTTCCAACAGACTGATGAAAGAAAATGGTCATTGTGCCTCTTGATGTTCTATTGGTGTAAGGTATTGAAAAAAAATCAAATACTGAATGGCTTCATTGTCATTTCTTTTGCAGATACTTTTTGAAAGAAACGCAAGCAAACACTATTATTCCTTTGCTGACCTGGAAAGAGACTGTAAGAAGCGAGGGGCACTTCCAGTCAGCCTAACTGACCCACAGGGGTGGAACGATGTTATCGAAGCTCTAGGTTTTTCAACCAGAACAAAATAGTTGTATGGGTTGGCCTCCATGAAACGCTGCTCACTGTAGGATTGAAAGACCTCTATATAAGAAACATGTACGTTGCAATGATATCTATTCTATTTTATGCGTGCCTTTATGTGCACGTGTGCATGCATGTATGTACGCGCGTACATGTCTGTATGTATTTATATAGGTATTTGTGTATATAAATGTATGCAGTGCAGTTTGTTGGGTAAAATGCTCTATGATTTAGATGAACTTTCACAAATCCTTCAATTGGGTCTAAATCACAACGTCACAAACTTGAAGTATGAACATTCATACTGATAAGAAAACAAACAAGCAAATAATCAAACAAAAGGCATAAAAGCGCTACTGAAAACGTCTTGCTTATGTTGATAGGTATGTGTTTAGGCTTAGAAACACCTCATGTCATCCTTTAATGGGTCTTCACGTGTTGTCAAGGAAGGCCTTCTAAAAGAATTTCCTCTGAAAGTCTGTGCAGTGCTTGCCTACCTAATCGTTGCATTTTTTTGATAACATGTTTATATTTAACTCGTTTGAAATACATGGGCTTAAAAAAAAGCAACTTTTGATATGTGATGGACATCTTTCAGAAATCTGAATACAGTTGGTTATATCATTCCTCTGATTGGCAGCATCATTGCCACGCAACTGTTCTCTTGTTAGTCTAAATTTGTCAAAATTGTCATGGTCGTTTGACAATAGCGGTACACCAGACATTGAATATTCTGTGACCGGATTAAAGTTCAGTAGTTTCTCTGTCAGTCTTACAGGTGGTACATGCATTTTTTCAGATATACAGGTTTGCATGTTTTATTTTTTTTTTTTTTTCCAATCTATTTCAAATATCCTTTTATTTTCTGAAATGCAGTTTTGACATTTCTATCTGATACTTTTACAGACAAATTTCATGGTTTCAATTATTACAGCAGTTTCCTTGACATGTGCTAGGTAAACTAAATTGTAGTATAGCTTCCTTCTTTTCTCAGCACCAAGGATAGGACTAAAGGATCATGTTTTTTTCTTATTTGACTACTCTATAGGTTGATGCCCATTTTCTGACATGGTCTTTTATTGTATGTCAGTATCCAAAGAATGTCATGAAGTTTGTTTCAAATCATATTCACCTTTAAGTGGCGGGTGTGCGCAGAACGTTCCAAGGACTGGTCATATCCTGGACGCAGTGCTTTTCTTTGTCCATTGACAGTTTGAAACATAAAATTCTATTATCAATTTCACATTCATGTTTTCAGAAAATATCTGTCAAATGTCTGAGGAAGTGTGTTGTCCTTAACATGTATTGCTGAATCAAAACCTACCATTTAACCGTGAACAAGAGGCTCTGTACAGGACTCTCAATAAGAAATTCCTGTTGTATGAGGCACAGAGTCCTGAATGTAACAGTCTTCTGGTTTTCATTAACGACCTTGTGTCTGAGCATCCAAGGGAATCAAGGCAGCTCTCTATGCAGACTAATGTTCTGGTACAAAGAAGAGCACACACGGACTGCCACTACTATATGCAGAAAGTAGTAGGCGAGCTGAATGCTGGACACACATTGCTGTGATGCTGCAGGCAAAGATGTTTTCCTCCTGGCTCCACATCAAAGAGCCAGCCCTTTCACTCTTGAGGAACTCCGCTGAGGCCGGAGATGACGTCACCCACCTTAGCATCCCTGTTGACACAACGCCAACACACACCACGAGGGCAGACACAAAGGCTATGCAAGAGCGGTAATCCTGTACGAATTGGCAGGGACAGGCACTACTTGAGAAGCCAATGGAAAGACACCGTCAATCAGGCCACACCTCAATGTTCTGTTCCTCTCTACAATAAGGCTGCCTCTACGCTATCTGGGTGTGAAAAGCTCCTGGCGTTTTCACATT
>JADBJO010017791.1:0-15000 GCA_016801955.1 Conus betulinus | reverse complement strand
ATGGTTGGTGCATTCCAACTACCTGCTGTTTTTGATTTATGGTTGGTGCATCCCAACTACCTGCTGTTTTTCGCCAAATCGGTCTGTCCACAGGTCACTCCACCACTGGAATGCTGAGTGTCCTTTTCTTGCACTAGTGGACTACCATGGCTCAGGAATGTAAACAAGCCATGGCTGTTCTCTGTGTTATTTTCCTCGTAAATGATTTGCCTGCCAAAGATGATCACCTTTTTCTGGATATTCCAAGAGGATCGTTATCCAAGTAATTAGCCTGCCATTATGATCAATGGTATAATATGATATGATATAATATATGATATGAATACTTTATTACCTCAGAAAATGATGATAAATAAAATAGGTGCATAATAAACAGTATCACAAGACAACATACATAATACAAGAATCATCACAGTCAAGTGGCCACTAACATAATTTACATGTACAGTCCGACACTACCACCCTCCAACACACACACACACACACACACACACACACACACACACACACACACACACACACACACACACACACAAGCGCATATATGCAAACACATATATTCACACAAGCACACACAGACATCTACCCCATCCCTACCCCACAACCTCTTTCTCTGTCTTCCCTTTTCACCCCATCCCCCCCCCCCCTCTCTCTCTCTCTCTCTCTCTCTCTCTCTCTCTCTCTCTCTCTCTCTCTCTCTCTCTTCTCCCTTTCTCCCTCGCACCACTAAGAATGAAAAGTGGTACAAAAGACATCATGAATGAATAAGATGGATCGTCCTGGGTATAAAAGTTTTGTGCCCTAGATTTGACTCTAAGGGTCCTAAAACGACGTCCAGATGGTAAAATTTTCAGAATATTATGCTAGGACATTGCTATCATCACTGGCAATCTTTCTTGCTTTCCTCTCCACTCGTCTGTCTTACAATTCTTGCATTCCAACTTGCTTCTTCCAATCACACTTTACTACACACATTCACCACATCATTCAATTCTCGTCCAGCTTAGCATGTCCAGATTTCTTTTCAAAGTTGAACCCTGTAGATAGACCATGTTTAGACTTGATGTCACGTACCCAATTTCAAGGGTCACTCTACAGAGCATGTTGCTCTTTGCCACGAGCAGGCAGTCTTAAAGGCTGAGGCTATGTGAAATCAAAGTTCATTGTTTTTGTTACAGGTAACATGGACTTCTTTTCCAGACTGTCTGTGCTTCAACTATGCAAAGTACCAGACCTCCCAGATAAAGGGCACAAAGAACGACTACTGATTGGCACCCCTGATCTGAACACTTCATCATCTACCGTTCCTCTCATCACATGTCCCTTACAGCATATGACACTCGCCATCTTTGCCTGTGACCTCCGCAGTGTGTGCCACAAGAAGCCAGAAAACAGAGGCATGTCGTTCACCCTGATGTGTAGATCTTCCTTCACACAAAGCGCTCCCTATTTTTGCATGTCAAGCCACAGGTGAACATGTTCCTTACAGCCTGGTGTGTGACTGGAGTCCAGACTGTGCTGATAACAGTGATGAATCGTTTTGTCAGCACCCTCCTTGTGAGGAATATATGCTTGACTGTGGTCAGAGACAGGTTTGTCTATCTGTTTGTCTGTCTGTCTGTCGGCCTCTCTCTCTCTCTCTCTCTCTCTCTCTCTCTCGCTCTCTCTCTCTCTCTCACTCTTGCGCGAGTGTGTGTATGAATATTGTACAGAGGTTCATGAACACTTTTCACTGACAGATAATGTGTCACAGTTGCATGAAATTTGTTTTTAGTATAATTATCTAGACCATTATAATGACTCTCAGCTAAGATAAGACTGTTGCCCACCTGGTGAAGATCAGAATTCTGAGCATAATACAATGAATCGTTACGGCAAAAGCAAATTCTTGCTTAGCATGTGAACTGTTTCATATTTACAAGTTTTATTTTTTTTGTTTTTTTTCTCTGCTGTCTTATGTGGGTATCATAATTCTTTTCTGACTCTGGTTGCAATTTAGATATTCTGTTCGTTATGTTGTGTGACGTACAGGCAGCAATATACGAGTGTTGTGACTTTGAAGTCGGTTATCGCATTGCATTAAATCATGTCTATAGTATTTTGAATGCAGGCTGCTGTGGATACTATGAAACGAAGCAAGCAGATTAGTTTACTTTCAACAAGAAAAGAAATTACAGGATGACAATTCTTAGGATGTGCACATAGATACTTTATGTTGCAAGACATGGACATGACGGCTGAAACAGCACTGGTCATTCTGAACAATGCTGCATTATACATACCAAATGTCTGTCATAGAGATGCAGCTGAACGCACGAAAAGGAATGTCATAATCTATGAGATAAAAAGAGTGAGTGCTTGGTGTGATGTTTACAAAATCAAACCTAATGTAGACAAAAACCCTTTGAACAGAAACAAAGATAAAAGATTTTTTCAAGTAAATATATGCAAAAAAAAAAAAAAAAAAAAAAAAAAAATATATATATATATATATATATATATATATATATATATATATATATATATTTGACGATAAGTTGACAAGCTCAATAAATGAAAAAAGTGTTTTGGGAATATCAGTCAAAGGAATTTCTTGAACAGAAAACAGCCTTAAATGCAATACCTTTCAGCAGATTGTTCCACCAATTTGAAAAGTTACCTCCTGAAAGACAGACATTCACTGAGTATTGGTTCTGGTGTGGACACAGATAATTTTTTTTTTTTTTTTTTTTTTTTTTTTTTTGCTGTCCCAACCTCTGCGCCACCTCAGAGGCAGTGCACCCACGCCGCTCATTCCGACACCCCGTCCACAGCCACAGCCCGGCCGATCCCGCCGCAGCCCCGGCACCGGCAATCCACAGGGAGCAGTCAATGTCAAGTCGTCAAGAGGCAACCCACCGGAGGAGACACTGCACTGCTGCCGAGTCACTTCGGTGGTGTTCAGTGCGCCTGTTCTGATCTAACATACGCAGGACACCACCTACTAAGCCCCTACTGACGACAATAATTGCTTAGTCGCGGAGCCGGCGTGAGTGAGCTCTCCCTCCAGAGGGCGCCACCACGTCCGTCCAACGACAGCCCCCATGGACTCGCCGATACCGGTGACCCCGACGGAACCAAACCAAGGCCACAGACGTGGAGAGGACATCGAAATTGAGGTCACCATGAGAGCAGGGCATTAAGGGCCATAGAACTTGATACATTTTTTTTTTTTAATGCTGATCGATGAGAATGAGGATGATTAAGATGATGCGACGGATTTCCATTTCGGTCTGAGACTACATGACAGGGCTATACTCTACGCTTCCTTTCATAATATATCCCGGCGTCAACCAGGCCCGAGAGAGATACAGACACCTGCAGTGTTGGTCAGGAAATTTGAGCAACACTCTCAGAAACGCATCCATTAAGTGGATGAAACTCGACTGTGTAGTCCCAGTCTTCCCAACTGAGTCCGCAGCAGACTCAACTCTGGGTAGGAGCCGGTCGGGGCAGAAAAAAAACCCACATGACTCTGATGGGATTCGAACCCACGACCTCCCAGCCGGGAGTCCGCGACGCTAACCACTTCGCCACGGCGGCTGGTTATCTGACACAGATAATGCATTTACTGATAAGTTACACAGTCTCATGAACCAGTATCAAAAGATTTTTTTTTTTTTTATCTCAGAAAATTGAAAACTCAGGAGCAGGTGCTCTTGAGAGAGTATCCTGTGAATTGTCAGAAAATGCTACTTGGTGTGATGCACGGAATTATCTTGATGTTCTCTAATGCTTTGTTTGGTGATACTATTGTTCCTAAATACTGGTTCGAATCTGTTGGAATACTCTTATATAAGACAGTTGGTGAGGATAATCCTAATAGCTTTAAAGCACATCAATGATGTATTTGGTGCCATTTCAAATTACAGACTCCAAAATGGGTAAACATGAATGCTACACCAAATACATTTCGGGATGGATTAAATCATGCTTATTACATAATTCTCTGAGGGGCACGTAGTTAAATGGTTACAGATTTTGCCTGCAAAGCTGACGTTTGTACCTGACGATTGTAGCTGACGATTGCGTGTCTTCACATTATACTCACACAATTCAATACACACCATCTTAAGACTGAAACATATACGCCTGTGTCCTTTAGTAGAAATGCAAAGTAGAAATGCACACACTTCACTGTATGATTGTAAATGTACACTCCACAGTGCCTTAGATGTGGTTGCAAAGTATACAGATACACAGTTCTTTGGGTAATTGTAAAGTATACACATACATGTGTCCTCTCTTTGTATTGTAGTGACAAGACAATTTTCAAAATACTGCACTATCTTTGTAATATTTTGAATCGGGACAGTGGTGATGAAAAATCTGTTTGATTTCAATTGGTCGAAATCACGGGAATGTATAAATAGGCAAGAGAGTTCAACGATCTTCTCTTCCAGCAGAAGCTTAACAGTCGCTCTGAGCTACACAACATTCACAATAGCTGTCACAGCAAATGTCTTCCTGGCACAGACCTCGCTGGCACCGTCAGTAGTGTCCTAACAGACACAGTTCACACACTTGGCAGCAGCGAGCCCAAGTCACAGTCTATAGCACCAACCAGGGTACTCTCACGGCAAGCAGAGCTGCTACAAGGACACAGTTCCAAGCGGTGTCCCACAGTGCACACCCACACAGAGAAAAACCCTCAAACCGCTCCGGGTAGGGTATACAACTTACATCGGATTACTGACCTCTCGGTCAGCCTCTCTACGCCAGCATGACAGAGAATCCTGAGGCCCTTAACAATACAATAAATAAAACTACGGACCTGGCGGACAACCTCTCCACGCCAGCATGACGGAGAATCCTGAGGCCCTTAACAATACAAATAACACTACTGACCTGGCTGTCAACCTCTCTCACGCCAGCATGACGGAGAATCCTGAGGCCCTTAACAATACAAATAACACTACGACCTGGCGGACAACCTCTCCATGTCAGCAAGATGGAGACAGCGGCTGGGGTACCCCACGCCTGATGGCAACCAGTTCTTGCCAAGCCGGGCTCAGAGGCCTCCCCGACCCCTGGGAAACTGATTACCACCAAAACCAATTTAGGAGTCCCTCATCGGCACCGTGGGGATGTTTTTAGGTCAACAAATCTACAGAGACAAAAGGAAATCCTCGCTCACATGTCTGACAACAAAACGATGGGGAGGAGCTGTCAATCAATCGTCCATCGCCCGCACACCGATCCCGGATGAACAGGTAAAGTTGCGCCCTCTCAAAACTGTCCCCAGATACAATTTGGGATCAGACAAAATTGGTCCCATCACACTATTCCCTCTCCTCATTTTTTCTTTCCAATCACTAAGCATACAAAACAACTATTTTCTTTAAAAAAAAAAAAAAAAAAAGTTCAGACAGCCATGTATACGCTCAATCATTCAAGAGAAAAGAGCCCTAAAAATGCTTTAGAAGCAACCCAAGTAAAGACAGAAACGGAAATAATTGGGAGAGATATCAAAGATAATGAAACCAAAGCCCAGAAAGGAAAAAAGAACTAGGCCATCATATCTCCAGAAACTATACAGAAAAGAGATATACTCCTCTATGCTGGCGACGGGAAAGAAATCAAACACAAACAGTTATACAACAAAACAATGCAACGAAGCTCAAATACTCAAAAGCAAAGTCTGTAAACGTGGCCTATCCTTAAGAACTGTGGTAAACTACAGGGGCATAACAGCAAATCCTATTACAGAGACAATTTTGATTTAATGTCAAAAGAAAATTTAAGCTGCGTGGTTACCAGATGCTACGGATGGTGTGGCGGTTGTGGGCAGCATATTAAACAGATCTAACCTTTTCATTCATAAAAATCTTGTCATCATTCGCATGACGTCATCTTTCAACTTATGCATTCGACTGCTATCAAAATCTTTTTTTTTTTTTTTTTAAAGATAAAGAATTGTAATATCTGCATTTCGCTAGTCATTGTTCGATTTTGAAACTTGTGATGATGGAATTCCTTCAAATTTTAAAAGACTCGCAGGATTTTATATTATATATATATATATATATATATATAGTATATATATATATATATATATATATATATATATATATATATATATATATATATATAATATATATAAATCAAATCTTGCTGCCATGAACACCACCAATCATAATTCATAGCAGCGCGCAAGCGCAGTGGAAGCAAATTTTTTTTTCTAACGGTTCAGTCGCTGCCTGGGACTTGCCGTCAAGAGTCACGTTCTAATGGTCAAGCAGGGTGACCAAGGATTTCAGCTACCTCAAGATCTTAGCAAGTCATCACTGGCCAATACTGAGTGGAAGTGCTGCATTGAAGAGTTGAGGGGTCGGAACACACATGGCGAGGATGTGGTGTACGTCATCTGAAGAGGTCGAACCGGCCCGGTCAACTAATCAGCGCTAATGTAGTTTGATATGGGGTAAGCTGCACATTTATTTTTTTTCCTTTCAAATCTGTTTGAATAAATAAATGCTTGAAATATAATCGTATTTTTCTTTGTCCGCGATCACTACAAAATTCTGAAACAAAAATATTTGACTTAAGCTGACATTTACAAATTTAGATCTGATGGCCAGCATATTATTGATAGTGGAGCAGTCATTTTCATCTCGCACACACACCATACTCACCGTGTGTCGTGATGTTTTAATCATGGCATTCTTTTATCTCAGCACATCGTCGCCGTAACGTTGATTTATTTGCATGCTGATATGTGGAATTGTTGGGTGAAAGATGTCTGAATGTTGAACTGATATGACGCAATGTTGAAGCTATTATTATTATGTGAGACTATATGAAAATGAAAATGACGTGCATTCTTAAAAGAAAAGGAAAAGGAATGTTTTAATTGCAAATGTGAAAATGCAGTAATGTCGATAATTATCTTGTGTTGATGATTTTTTTTTTTTTTTTTATTCATGAAGCCTATGCATTTAAGGACATGTTAAAAAAGAATATTGGTATAAAGTAAATTTTTCACATAATAAGAAATGGAAATTGTAGCGCAAGACAGTGTAATTGTCAAAGTGTGGTTGGAGTGTGATCAGTGTCCAGGGAATTGTTATGTAGATCGAGGACTTAGACAATTCGTCCTTTGCAGATTTTCTGTTTTCTGTGTTTGTTTCTTTTCTTCGTGTCGTCATTCATCCGTCTACAATCATCAATCCCAAGTCCACATCAATAGCAGAGACGAGACCCAATCTGGAATGCTGGAGGAGATGGTGTGACACAGAAGATCCCTCCATGGAACATCATCAAGAGCCAAGCTAAGACCCCTTTATTTCTTGGACAAACACCACATCGCATGCACTCCGTAGCGCCACACTTTAGATTTTTTTTTTTTTTTTTGAGACTACTTTTGTGACATAAAATAGACATAAGATAGCAAGTGGGGACAACTTCCCGACGCAGGTCTTTTTATTATTTAAAAAAATTTTTTTTTTTTTATTTACCATCATCTTCACCACCACTCATCATTTGTTTTACTTTTAATAAATTTTAATTATTGTTGAACTTTAAATCACCTCTATGTTTTACATCGAAAGGAGAAGGGAGGAAGTGTTTGTATTGTTACTATCTTCTAGTCTATTGAACTTGTCACCAACCGTCACAGCGGTATGTGTGTATTAATGTCTGACTCTCACTTTCAAACGTTTGGCGGCGTGCATTGATTTTGTACCTGCTGGTTTATATTGATGGGGGTCGGAATAGCTCAGTTGGTAGAGCGCCAGACTCGTAATCTTGGTGATCCTGGGGTTGTGGTTCGAATCTCCGCCGGGTCGTTTCGGTACAGGGGGATTTTTCCCTCGGAGTCAACATGGGTTCTAACTCCATTTCCCATACAGTCCTTCGAATGAGACTATAAACCAAGGTTCCGTGAGTGAATGCACGCATAACATTTTTTGCACACACACGTAAAATCCCATCACCAACTTTGGGAAGAGAAGGTCAGTTTGACCGTTGGTATGGATGACATGTTACACATAGCATGAACCCTACATGAGAAATGGAAAGAATGAAGGAAGTAAGAAAATTGACTGAACGATATTGAGTGGATGACACGGGAAACGACTGAATGAAGCGTCAGCTGGCAGCTCTTAGTCGCCATTACCCAGGTAGGTAGCCTGTTGTGTTAACGAGTGTGGGTGGTAAAGCGCGTAGAGCTTGGTTTCTAGCCGAGAAAGATAGGCGCTATGTAAGTATTCATTATAATAATTGATGCGTTTGTAATATCCTGATGGCTTCAGGCAGCATGTAAAAGAAAAGAAACTTAGTTTGTGTGTTGCCTGGCCGTCCATGTTCGGGTGGTGTGGGTGTGTGCAGGAAATAATCGATACGCACATCCAAAGGTTTGAAAGTGACAGTCAGACATTAATAAACGCACCGCCACACCATCCGTAACACTGACACATCTTTGAAACATTAAAAAAAAAAAATCTTATGAGCAAATGACTACTGGGGCGATGTATTACAGAGAGAGAGAGAGAGAGAGAGAGAGAGAGAGAGAGAGAATATGACGAACTACGCTGCCAACATGGACGAATTACTTTTTCAATCTGGTATGGTATGTTATAAAATGTAAAAGTCATCATTATTATATATATATATATATATATATATTATATATATATATATATATATATATATATAATATATATTGTTATCACCAGTGGCATCGTGGTCATTCTGATTTCATCTTACCAACTTCTGTTTTGAGAAGAAGAAGAAGCAGCAGCAATACAAATGATAGAACTAGCAGCATCAGCAGCAGTAGTAGTAGTAATAGTAGTAATTGTAATTGTTGTTGCTGTTGTTGTTGTGTCGTTGTATTTGATGTAAGTGTAGAAATCTTTGAGAAAGAATACGAAAAGTGGTTGTGTATATGTTTCTTCTAGTGCATACGTTTCAACCAAGTTTGTGATGGAGTAAGAGACTGCACCAAATACGTAGACGAGAAAAACTGTGAGAGTAAAAGGATTGGATCGAAGTTTATTCAAACAATGCCCCAGCTCTAGTGCATTTTGACAGGCCAGGAAGTTTCACCGTGATTCCTCTCCCTAGCAACACCACTCAGTGTCCTGAAACACACTTCATGTGTCCTGTCAAGGGCTACTGTTTACCTGTCTACACTCGGTGCAATGGCATAGCAGACTGTCCAGGTCATGAGGATGAAGATCACTGTGATGCGTATACATGTCCAGGGTTTTACCGGTGTCTTCTACTTGACAGAACAATTTGTATGCACGTGAACCACCTCTGTGACGGTGTGCCCAACTGCCCGCATTCCGATGATGAGCTCATGTGCAAAGAAATGGAATCTTGTCCTGACAAGTGTGTGTGTTATGGAATCATTTCTATCAGACTGAACCCTCTGAACATCTCCGATATCTGGAAGCCAGAGGGACCATGTTGACCCTAGATAAAATCCTGGATAAAACCATGCTGATCTACCTGGGTATTGGTGCATGTGGGTTGACAGAATTATCTTATATGATAGTACCTAATCTTCACATACTTGACCTCAGTGATAACCAGCTGCATGATGTCAGATTCAGATACCTCCTACAGCTTAAACATCTCAAGGAACTAGTTCTTGCTGGTAACCCTCTGTCCTCTAGCATTTCTAATTCAACCGAATATACAGATTAACATCAATAGTGTTACTGAATCTCTCCCGAGTTCTGAATCAGAGTTTAAACCTACACGTGTGGTCGGAAATCATGCCTCAAATTCAAATTTTAGATTTGTCCCACAGTGGACTGGAATCATTGACAGGAAAACAATTGTTCAGGTCACTGAAAGTTCTCAATCTGCGTGGGTTGTCCCACCTCTGATTTTAGTCCTGACGTCATGAAAGAAATGGAAGATTTGCAGCAAGTCTTTAGTGACAACTACAGGCTGTGTTGTCCACTTGTGTTGCCAGTTACCTTCACAGGAAAATGTGTAGCGCCTGTGGATGAAATGTCCTCATGCGGTCATCTGTTAACGACAGACATTTACAAATAAATCATTCTGGTCTTTGCTGGTCTTGCTCTACCTGGAAATCTTGCAAGCGTTGTGTATCGCATGCAGACGTTTATTAGGAAGAAAAGCAAAAACTGGTTACGTGGTATTTGTCATTCACCTGTCTGTGTCAGATTTACTGATGGGGGTCTATCTGTTGGTGATTGCAGTAGCTGACCATATATATGCAGGCCGATACCTATGGATGGAGAAGGCGTGGAAACACAGTGCAGTGTGCAGCTCTGCAGGGTTTCTTTCCTTTGTTTCCTGTGAGGTGTCGTCATTCCTCATCTTTCTCATCACTGTGGATCGTTTTCTAGTCATCCGCTTTCCTTTCAGCCATGTTCGTTTCGGAATAACGTCAGCTCACGTGGCCTGCACTGTCAGCTGGGGACTAGGGTTGATCCTGGCCTCAATACCTTTACTCCCGGTGACGTCCCACTGGGCCTTCTACAGCCAGACAGGAATCTGCATCCCTCTGCCCGTCACCAGAGCTGACTTTCCCGGTCGTCTTTACTCTTTCAGTGTTATGATTGTAGTTAACCTAATCATGTTCCTCTTGATTGCATTTGGTCAGGCACTTATCTACTGGTCATTCAGATCCAACACAATTTCAGACGATGGGTTGACGGGTAAAGCCACCACAGGTGCCAAAGACAGAAACCAGATCCAAATCCAACGAGATAACCATTGCTCGTCGTCTCCTGGTCATTGCCATGTCAGACTTTCTGTGCTGGTTCCCCATTGGTGTCTGTGGACTCCTGGCCAAGCTGGATGTCGCTATACCAGTGGAGATCAATGTAGCACTGGGGATTATTGTTCTTCCCTTAAACTCGGCGCTAAACCCGTTTTCTTTATACCTACCTCATCCTTCGACAGAAACGCCACAGAATCAAAGAAACCAATCTTCAGAACTCATTACAGCTCATGTGAAACAGGCCTTAGCTACTTTACATCGATGAGAGAATTTGACATTGTAAAGAACAATTGGTACAGATGAAGGAAGTCTGGAATGTAATAAGTATGGAAGACTTGCACGTTGAAATGCCACGTTCAATCACAAAAATGATGCCCCCCCATTTTGTTCACTTAATTTCACACCATGCTGTTCCGGTTTATGTCTACATGGACATCTTGGTTTGCATTACAATAAAGAATCTTGTGTTGCATAACGTAAAGAATCTTGCTTTGCTTTACATTACATAAAAAGCAGGAACAATAATATAGCACATCTCTCTTTGTGTCTTTGTCTCTTACACATACACACACGCGCGCGCGCGCGCGCAGCACACACACGCACACACACACACACACACACACACATACACACACACACACACACACACACACACACACACACACACACACATTCATGCGGACGCCCCTATGCACACACACACACACACACACACACACACACACACACACACACACACATACTCACACACAAAGCAAATCATGTAAATTAAACACAAACAGACACTGTTTCGGCACACACTCCTAAGTACACCTACAGCCACACACGCACGTACCCCCCCCCCCCCCCCCCCCCCCCTCGCGCCCCCCTTTATTACCTCCTTCCCCTATACACACATACGTTCACAACCCCCAAACTGAATTTGTCTGATTTTCAAATGCATTTTGAAAAAAGTTATAATTTACAGAAAGAATAATATTCAGACAAGTATTTTCCTCTCAACATTTTGAAAATGGGAATGTCTGGAAATCGGCTCGTTAAATATTCATTTTTTTGAAAAAAAAATGAACTATTTAAACTGTTAAGATCAACATTATTTTTCTGTTCTTAAGCTTTCAACTGTACAAAATATGCTGGGCTATGTGCGAAAATAAATATGATACATGATGGAAAGAGTGGGGCACACACACACACACACACACACACACACACACACACACACACACGACATTTTAAGTATGTGACCAGTTTGTATACCCATTTTATAAGTTGGAAAAGAACACACACACACACACACACACACACACACACACACACACACACACACACACACACAGATTTTTCATAGTTCTTCTTGTTGTCATACCCTGGCTAAAAGGCTCCAGGCATCATCCGAACAGCCAAAGTAGTTGAACGCTATGGTGCAAATGCATCAGCTGGGGATGAGGACATCACGTGTGTGACCGTTTTTTCATTACCCCGCCACGTAGGCACCCACACTCTACACTCATATTAGTTTCCATAGTAACAGGATTTAAACTCGAAAAATTTGTTGGGTGACAAAGCTGAAGGAACACTTGTCAAGTGACTTGAGCTGTTGTTCGAGATACTGTAGGCTTTTTCAAAACAGTGTGTTGGAGAGTGTGAAATGGTTTTATCCATTATTGGGGAGGTGGAATGGCTTTATCCACTATTGGAGAGTGTGGATTGGCTTTATCCACTATTGGAGAGTGTGGATTGGCTGTATCCACTACTAGAGAGTGTGGAATGGCTGTATCCACTACTGGAGAGTGTGGAATGGCTTTATCCACTATTGGAGAGTGTGTGGAATGGCTGTATCCATTATTGGAGAGTGTGGAATGGCTGTATCCATTATTGGAGAGTGTGTGAATGACTTTATCCATTATTGGAGAGTGTGGAATGGCTGTATCCATTATTGGAGAGTGTGCAATGGCTGTATCCACTATTGGAGAGTGTGGAATGGCTGTATCCATTATTGGAGAGTGTGGAATGGCTGTATTCATTATTGGAGAGTGTGGAATGGCTGTATCCATTATTGGAGAGTGTGGAATGGCTTTATCTATTATTGGAGAGTGTGGAATGGCTTTATCCACTATTGGAGAGTGTGGGATGGCTGTATCCACTATTGGAGAGTGTGGTATGGCTGTATCCACTACTGGAGAGTGTGGAATGGCTGTATCCACTATTGGAGAGTGTGGAATGGCTTTATCCATTATTGGAGAGTGTGGAATGGCTTTATCCACTACTGGAGAGTGTGGAATGGCTTTATCCACTACTGGAGAGTGTTGAATGGATTTATCCACTGACAGCAGTCAGCAGGTTGATGGAAGAGAGCCATCAACGGCAAGGAAAACAAGAGCAGCCCAGCTTACCGGTTCAGTCTGCTCTTAACTAGACGACCTTTTGGATCGGAAAGCTAGTTCGCCAAGTTCGTGACGTCAGCGATCTTGTTCGGTTGCTAATTGCTTGGTCTTTTGGTTAACAATTTAGACTGGTGATGTTCGCGAACATCGATGATTTTAAGTTTTGCAGTAAAACAACCAACCAACCAAACAAAAAAAAAAACATTCTGTATGTTTTGCAAACTGTGTTAGTTCCTGCAAAGAGGTAAGCAGTGAACGCTCTTCGATGCGGAATTCAAATGTTGTGTGTACTCTCCTCTCCAGCGACTGAAATCATTTATTTTTGTTGTTGATTGACCTGGACTTTTGTTCTCGATTTGTAAGTCATTCTCATTCTGCACAGCCAGTATAGTCCAGTTCGCTATATTGCAGAAATAAAACAAGTTAAATTCTGTGCAAATGGATTGCTGAGGTTGACTTCACAGCCAATTTAAAACAATTCTGAGATCAGATGAGCTAATAATATATTTCAGTTCAGCACCAGCGAGGCGATTGTGTTCCCTCCCTTGGAAAAATTTCCTTCAAACTTCAATGAAGAATCAGTTCACAGTTTATCGTCATTCTGCCCACTAGATCGTGAATCGTAGGCTTCAGTGAAGAGAGTAACATTGGTATGTCGTCAGTTGGCGGTCTGCATACATGAAACCAGGGTTCTTGTAATGAGTTCAGAGAGCAGCAACAGTACGCAGAAAGTTGGCGTTCTACATGCTTGTGCAGTCTTTGAGCATTTAGTGTGACTGCCTGACTACATGGTTACGCCAGAACCTCGGTACATATCTAAGGAGTTTGTTACAGTAAACATGACTGTCTTATTGGTGTAAAGAGATTGACAGTTCGGCTTGAAATAAAAGTCAATAAACTTTACATATCTACCTGACTGTCCATCCGGAGATGGACTTCACATATTAGAGCGACGGTTCCACATGATGACGTGAACCTCTCTTAATCATAGCTAAAAAATTCACTCAGTGAAGGAAGGACATTGTGTCAAGAACTGAGCGGATGATGTTCTGAGAGGTTTTCGTTTCAGAAGCGGGTCCTCAACAGATGACCGGGAGAAGTGAAGGGATGTTCTTGTAGTGTGATCACTGCTTGATGTACAGGGATGATGGCAGTAGTCAGGGTGTTGTCTTGGCTGTGAATTGTTCAGAGGAAATGACGTTTGGTCACCAAGCTCAACAACAGATGATGATTGACAGGAAGATTGTTGTTGCTTTCAATGTTTAACAGTTGTTGACGACATGAAAGGAGGAGGGGAAGTAGGGGAGCTGACTGTCAGATGTCAGGCTGGCCACCAGCTGACTCTTGACCAGATGTTGACATTATATGATTCAGACTTCACTGCATTGACCATATTGTGACTGGTGATGGTTCAGAGGTCACCACATTGACCACAGATGACTGTAGATGATTCAGAGGTCCACCACATTGACCAGATTGATGCTGTTTGACTCAGAGGTCACCGGGCATTGACCAGACCGAAAAAAGACTGTTACTGTTGATGATTCAGAGGTGGTTGGTCACTGTCCCTGACCGCTTTATGACGACTGTAGATGGGATCAAACGCAGTTGGTCGCCATGTTTTCCAGATTATGGCTGTTTAACAAGTCACGTCACCTTTTTGCCGTGTTTGACCAGTGATGGTCATTTGACGGCACTGGTTTCCATGGTGACCAGATGTTTGAATGTTTTTACAATTCAGTGACACCTTCTGCCATGTTTACCCGTCAATGTTCTGTTTTCACATGTCCCTGTTCACATGTCTGTGGTCACATTGTGGCCATGTTTCACCAGTTAATGCTTCCATGTCGTGTCACCTTGTTGCCAGGTTCC
>JADBJO010017790.1:27500-36757 GCA_016801955.1 Conus betulinus | reverse complement strand
CAATATAATCTGGTTTGACATTTTTTGTGGACATACTCAACATGGGATTTAAAATTCAGCTTATTATCTATAAAAGTTCCTAAATATTTGTATGATTCAACACGTTCTACTTCAGCACCTTTGATAAAAAGTGGTGGTACAGCTTTTGGATTCTTTTTTCGTTTTTGTTACATTCAGATCAAGATAGTTATGATCGCACCAGTCAACAAATCTTTGAACCTCCTTGAAGTAAACAGAATCAGAGTGGAAAAGATCTACAAGTGCTGAGTCATCTGAATATTTAATGTACAAAGTTGAATCACTTCCTGAACAATCATTTGTGTACAGAGTAAAAAGCACTGGTGATAAAACAGTACCCTGGGGTGCGCCAGTTGAAATGACTCTGGAAGACGAAACAACACACTTTGATATCGAACAGACTGTGTCCTCTGTGTAAGAAAATCAATTATCCAAAGAATGAGCTTGTTACCCACATTTATGTTAATGAGTTTCTTTGCCATCAGATGGTTGTATGGTGTTGAATGCTGATGAGAAATCAATAAAGAGAATGCGTACAAAGGAGGCAGGTTTTTCGAGGTGTGAAAAAGCATGATGGAGAAGTGTGAGTGTGGCATCATCTGTTGATCTGTTCTGTTGGTATGCGAACTGAAACGGGTCTTGGTACTGTGTAGTATCTTTTTTAAAACATAACTGAGGACAATTCTTTCAAGACATTTCATTGCAACAGATGTGAGGGCAACTGGTCGGTAATCATTTAAACAGCTTGGGTTGCGTTTTTTGGGAACAGGACATACAGTGGCATTTTTTCCATAAAACAGGAATTATACATTCTCTAAGTGACCAGGTAAACAAACGACTGTAAACATAGGAGAGCTGAGAAGCACACACCTTCAACAATTTTCCACAGATATTATCAGGGCCCATTGCCTTTCTCACATTTAAACGTTTGAAAAACAACTGAACATCATTTTCCTCAATCACAACAGAATCACTTCCATCAACATCGTTTTTAACATTGCTTTGGAGTTCTTCCTTCACTTCCTTTAATTCTTTACTAAAATCTTTATCATCAAATCTACAGTAAAAATCGTTCAGCTTTTCTGCAAATTGCTTCTGTTCTTTTGCTGTTTTTTTTGTTACTAATATTTTGGTTTGAACATTTACCTGAACCTGATAAAACCTTTATTCCTTTCCATGCATCTCGCATATTTCCATTCTGGAACATGTTTTCAACTTTTCTCTTGTAAGCTCTCTTTGATTCTTCAATCTCCGTTTGCAGTTTCTTTTGTACAACCTTACGATCGCTTTTATTGCCTGATTGAAAAGCTCTTTTTTTTCTCATTTAGAGTTATTTCAGAGATTTTGTAACCCAAGGTTTGTTGTTGGGAAATATTTTGATAGTTTTAGTAGGTACAATCATGTGTTCACAGAAAGAAATGTAGCTGGAAATAACATCGGTGGCTTCGTTAATGTCAAAACTAGAATTCAAAAACAAATTCCAATCTGTACATTCAAAACAAGCCTGTAATTCATCAACACTTTCTTGTGTCCAATGGTATATTACAGTAGCATAAATCAAGTATTTTATCCTTTCTTGTAAAACATGACACATACTGTTTAAAAGAAGGCAGGCTTGAATTGAGGTCACAGTGTGTGTGTGTGTGTGTGTGTGTGTGTGTGTGTGTGTGAGAGAGAGAGAGAGAGAGGAGAGAGAGAGAGAGAGTGTGTGGTGTGTGTGTGTGTGTGTGTGTGTGTGTGTGTGTGTGGTGTGGTGTATGTGTGTGGGGGGGGGGGGGGGTGTTTGTGCGTGCGTGTGTGTGTGTGTGTGTTGTGTGTGTGTGTGTGTGTGTGTGTGTGTGAGAGAGAGAGAGAGAGAGAGAGAGAGAGAGAGAGAGTGAGTGTGTGTGTGTGTGTGTGTGTGTTGTGTGTGTGTGTGTGGTGTATGTGGTGGTGTGTGTGTGGTGTGTTGTGTGTGTGTGTGGTGTTGTGTGTGTGTGTGGGTATGTGTGTGTGTGTGTGTGTGTGTGTGTGTGTGTGTGTGTGCGCGCGCGCGCGCGCGCGCGCGCGTGCTCGTCTATGTGTGAATGTGTGTGTGATGTGCATGTGTGTGTGTTTCGCTTTGCTTTATTTTAAATGGTAAAATGCCATGAAGTCCCAGTCCCACTAGGACGCATGATCTACATGCTCACAAGCAACAATCGACAACAGGGAAAACAACAGATCTTTAACTCAGCGGCCCTCGCTTTCTGTATGGCAAAAAGCACTCAGCTACTTTTTTTTCTCCCAGTGAAACCTATCTGACTTTGGACTCCTCCCGTTTTTAGAGCTGTAAAGATTCTGATTTTTGTTGAAGTCCTCCTATCATTGTTACGTAGGATTTCCTCTTCTAACTCCTGTATTTTTGTCCTCTCTACGTGTCTTCTTTTCTTTCATCCGGTTTAAAATGACAGCTATAGATTTTGCCATTATATCCAAAAAGCAAAACCCTAATCTTTTCTTGATAGCTAATCATTAACTGAGTCATGAATAACAGACAAGTTGGGCAGTTCTTGCTCCCGTGATGAGATGATTACATGCCTTTATGTCCAAAACAAATATGCCACTTTCGACACCAGATCGTTTTACACAAAAGTCAGTACAAAGCATAGAGAACAAACAATAAGACATCCCCTAAAAAAAAAGAAAAGGGTGTGTACCAAAACTGACCCATATACCATGCATCTAAAGCATGTACATAACAAGAATGTTGGCGAATTGAAAACAAACAGCTCGCAGGGACTATGGGTACGTTTGGGGCTTTTTTTTTCGCGGGGGGAGGGATGGGTGTTGTAAGATATCTCCTTGGTTGTTCTGTGCATTTTGCGTTGGCATTTGTGCTGGGCGAGTGAGTGTACAAAGCAGCATTCTTTTGGAAGTATGAGCGTGTAATTATCTGATCGTAGGAGCATCAGCTACTTGTTTGTTTTTTTGTTATTTACTGCGTTTGTTTGTTTGTTGTTTACTGTTTACTTTTTTCCTGCCTCATATAAGATGTTCCTTTCACGGTAGCTGAATCTTACGATCAGGTACTTGGTTAAAGTTTGGCATAATGTATGATAACGATACAAATTTGTTAACACTCCCGCACAGTCTAGTGTACTGAACTGAACATCTTTCACGTCTCTGAGTAATACTGGGGGTAAATTTCCGAAACGTTTCTCTTTGTTCTGCTGTGTTAGGCACTGAATTTATGTTGACTGGGAGATTTGTCCCTGCTGTAGCCCCGTAACGTATGTACATTTTTCGTCTTTGTAACAAGAATTTCATTTATAAAGAACCTCGACAGATAGATAGATAGATAGATAGGTAGATAGAGGTTGGGTGGGCCGGAAAGGGGTCTCTTCTTCAAGCGTCTTGGCGGTTCCAGATTTATTTCTCATCACGTATCTACTGATTCCGTGTAACGAAAAGTTTTAACTTCCCAAATGGTTTAATTCCCAGGGAGTTAAACTGATTGGGAACAGATTTAATTTCATTATCTTGTTCCAACGTACATGAATTTCATTGGGATCGAATGAACGGTTGTTGATTTACAGACAATTAAACAGAGGATGGGTCGAAATCAAAGTTCGCAAAATCTGTTCAGTTCACAAAATCATTTCAATAGTGGGTGTGGCCACCGCCATTGGCGAGACATTCCACGCAGCGACTCCTCATCGAGTTGACCAGTGTTCTGATGACCCTCTGAGGGATTCTCTGCCATTCCAGTTGCAGCATTTGGAAGAGATCCTGGCGGTCTCTGGGAGGTGGATGGTTCTCCTTCACACGTCTCCCCAACTCATCCCACATATGCTCGATGGGATTGAGGTCGGGACTATACGCCGGGAAGATCATCCTGTTGATGCCGGCCTGCACAATGAAGTTTTCGGCCACCCGGGCCCTATGTGGCCGAGCATTGTCGTCTTGGAAGACTGCCATGGGTCCTATCCGTTGCATGGTCGGAACAACGAAAGGCGCCAGGATTTCATCCCGATAGCGGATGCCTGTGAGGTTTCCATCAATATGGTAGAGTGGTGTCTTGTGGTGGAGGCTGAAGGCACCCCATACCATAACAGATCCTCCCCCAAGGCCCTGGTCTGGCGAACAGCTGCATCAATGTAACGTTCACCAACACGCCTCCAAACTCTAGTTCGGCCCGTCATTGTGTTCAAGACTAAACCGCGACTCATCTGAAAAGAGGACCTGGGACCACTGTTGTTGGTTCCATCTCACATGACGATGGCAGAAAGCTCGGCGAGCCAGCCTATGGGCTGCTAGCAGTCGTGGTCGAACAGCTGGGCGACGTGATCTGAGGCCGAAGTGGTGAAGACGGTTTCGTATGGCTTGACGGCTGAGGATGGTGTTATTTTTGCCATACGAAGCTGCCTTTGGATGCTGGTGGAAGTGGTATCCCGCTGCAATAGGGCCTGCCTCTCGATGAAACGATCTTCTCTGGGAGTAGTCTGCCTAGGCCGACCTGACCGTGGCCTCTCTTCAACGCTGTTGGTCGCCCTAAAACGCTGATTCAGTCTAACAATAACTGAATGATGCACACCAAGTCGTCGCGCCACTTCAGCCTTTGCAATGCCATCTTGTATCCACGCAATCGCCCTGGTTTTGTCAAAGGTGCTAAGTTTTCTTCGTGGTGGCATGGTGAGAAAAGGGCTGACAGTAACCAACCCCGCGCTTAACAGCCAAAAGAGGGGCATAAAACTCACTTGAGAGACTGCTCTTGCACGGGAAAAAAGAATTTTTCATTTTACACATCTTGTGTCGCCAGCAAGCTTGATGCAAAACAGGCACAGTTAACGCAACTTTGCACTTTTTATCCCGCGCGGTAACGAGGTCACCAAGACCCCCGTGCGCACTACCAGTTGACACAGGCTGGATTACACACTGCTGTGTGAGATTCCATCATTGGTTGCCGCATAACAAAAAAAAACAATGTTTTTTGAAGGGATGAATCAACCAGCTTGGCACACGCACACCACCACACCTGTGACGAGTCACTTGACAACTTCATCAGATCGGGCCCAAGCAGCCACCCAGCCACCCTCTTGTACAAAACTGTACAAAAACAGCCCCCCCCCCCCCCCCCCCCCCCCCCCCCCCCCCCCCCCCCTTTCTCTATCCCATCTGTCTCACACACAAATTTCTAATCTATGCCAACCTTTTTTCCCTCCTTCCTTCTCTCCCAGATGTAGCGAGTTAATACAAACAATTTTACGTCACGTCGCGACTACTCGTCATTCGCTCCCCACCTTCCTTACCCTCTCAACCCCCCCCCCCCCCCCCCCCCCCTCTCACTCACTAATTTGGCGGCATGACAATGAAAAATTGAAAAACGTTCCATTTTTACACCATTTTGAGTGTAATGGCGTACACTTAGGGGTGACTGTTTGATCATGATAGATTCCATGAGAGAGAGAGAGAGAGAGAGAGAGAGAGAGAGAGAGAACACCAAAGACTGAAGGTACAGTATTTCTACCAAAGGCATCAAACCATTAATTCGTGTCTATATACAGACTTTACATAACAGATTATATATACAAAAAGGCATAGTAAAATATCAGACATGCATAGATGAGCACATGAATATGTACACGTACATTTCCTTTCGCCATGATGATGATGATCATGAACATTACGTCCCTTCTTCTCCATTCTCTTACAGAAAGACATCTGGGAATAGGTGAGTGGAGAGTCATTTTAATCATGATCAGATTAACTCCCCCTCTGTCACAAAGTACTCCCCTGGGAGTCAGAAAACACGTGTACACATTAACACCCAGGGGAGTTATTGAAAACTGTGAAAATCTGACTCCCTTTAGTGGGCAGGGGGTTAAACTTTTATACGCCTGGATTGACTCCTGGGAGTTAATCTGGATATAGTACAGGCTAACTCCCGGGGGGGGGGGGGGGGGGGGTTATTCTGTTACAGGGTGGGAGTTAGGTCTGATATATGTACAAAGTGACTCCCCCCCCCCCCCCCCCCCCTTAATATTTCAAGAATTTGTTGAGACTTGTACAAACTTGTAAAAAAAGACTTTAGAACATTTTGGAGATCTACTGAGTGGAGTTATTTTGGCACAGGGTGGAGTCATTCTAGTTTAAAACTCCCGGAGAGTTAAAATTTACATATCAACAGTGTAACGCCCTGGGAGTTAAACCATTCGGGGAGTTAAAAGTTTTCGTTACACCGGCTCATCCTTCACCTCAGTGACGGTAATGTTCTTTCATATTAGGAGTTGTTTTTTTTGTTTTTTTTTAAATAAGTCGTGGGGTTCGTTACAACGTTCCAGTTTCCTTCCTTTTCGATCTGTAGACATTCACCGATGCTTATATTATCATTGAAAATTCAAGATCAAAATTATGAGAGAAACAAAATTAAGCAAAAAAATCCTGACTGTCTAATATATAGCCAGTGGCTTTTAAATGAACGTTTTTGTGTTAGTATAATTCCTATCTTCTGATCTAAATTTGTTTAGACAGAACACACTTCAAAAGGCTATTCCGCTCCATTCCGTCTTAATCTGTCGTTTTACATTTTCAGCAAGATGTGTCTCTCATAAGCAGATTTTTTTTTTTCCTTTGGGGGGGGGGGGGGGGGGGGGGTGGGGGGGGTAGGGGGGGGGGGGGTATCTTTTATATTCATAATCTCTTATGCAACTTGTGGAAATGGGCTCTCAAAAGTTTTCAGGTTCTCCAGGCACACAGTTGGTAATCCGTGCCCAAGCTTTGCCTTCCTTCTAGTGTGTGTGTGTGTTTGTGTGTGTGTGTGCGTGTGTGTGTGTGTGTGTGTGTGTGTGTGTGCATCGTGTGTGTGTGTGTGTGTGTGTGTGTGTGTGTGTGTGTGTGTGTGTGTGTGTGTGTGTGTGTGTGTTTTTAGGGTGTGTGTGTGTGTGTGTGTGTGTGTGTGTGTGTGTGTGTGTGTGTGTGTGTGTGTGTGAGGAACGAGAGAGACAAACAGACAGACAGACAGACAGAGGATAAACTGCACACACACAGAGATACACACTCACTCGCACACACACACACACACACACACACACACACACACACACACACACACACACACACACACACACGTCCGCGCATCACTCTAATCCGATTTCTTCGACCATCAAGCCATGCAAAATACAGAATAAGAGCCGAATGTGGATTTATGTATCGTCACAAAACTTAGCTCAGCAAATTGTGTGTGATATTCCCCCTTTTCTTTTTTTCCCGAAAATCTTTAGCCTCTGCTATGTATTTCGCAAAGGATGTGGCATTTTTTTTTTTAATTCTTACTGGATAAATGAGATCTTTCTCTGTGCTGCTAGCTCACTGAAAAATATTTAACCACGTCGAATGTGTGCATAAACAGGACAATCAGAAACAAAGTGTACTTTGTCGTCATCGTTGTTTCTTACTACACACATGGGGCATGACTGATTATCTGAAACTTTGAACCATTTTTTGTTTGCATTGGGGCTCAGTGTTGTAATTCTAGGTCTTGTTACCTCATGTGGATGCTTTTTATTTGTAACAATCATGAAAAATTTGGTTTCCTTATCTGAGTTACTTTTAAACGAGAAATATCGTTGTTCCCAGTATCTCAATGACCCCATCTCTTTCCCTTTTTTACACATTTCCAGCCAGCACCTATTCAAGCTGAATTCCGTAGTGAAAAATATCCCCAGATGTTTATAGTTATTTGCCACTTAACTTCTGATCTGCCGTAAAATCATCTTTCATATTGTGCTAAATGCCCACCATTTCTAAAAACCACGATGTTAGTCTTGCTCACAGTCACCGTCAGTTGCAATCTGTTTGATACCCTTTTTTAAAGCATCTAATTAGTTCTGCAAACCAACAGGTGTATCTGCAAGGAGAACAATATCTTCAGCAAACAGCATTAAAATAGCTCATTAGCCCCTAGTAGCATTTGGACGTCATTTTCTGTTATGTTAACTGTAAGCTGATTGATGCAAAATGCAAACAACTGGGGACTTAGCAAGCATCCTTGTTTCACACCGCGTTGGCAATTGGAATAATCTGAATAAATACCGTATTCATGAACACCTGCATGTACAGAATCATACATTCCCTCGCATAGCTGCATACAAGTTCACATTAACACAATTTTTCCTTATAATATTTCACATTTTCAGTCACAGAATCAAAAGCTTTCTGGAAATCAACAAAGACAAAATACAATTTGACTTTTTAACAGGTATTTCTGTACTAAAACATAATGTGTAAACATGTGGTCTGTTGTGGTATATCCAGATCGAAATCCAGCTTGTTCTTCTATTAGTTTCTCTTCTCTTTCCGCTCAGGCAGTTAATCTTTTATTAGAATTTGAGTACAGATTTTGCATTCAGCATTTGTAAGTGCAACGGCTCGGCAATCATTTACATTACTACTATTTCCTTTTTTGTAAAGACAAAATTATTATGTATTTTGACCAAGCCTCAGGAAAGACTCCTTATAGAAGAAGCGAGTTAAACAGAGCTACTATAAAATCAGAAAATCAGTTGGCTCATTCGAACTTTTCACGACCGTTTCTCCGGTGCAGCGCTTTAGCCACATTCCGTGTGATTTATGCTGCCTACAGCTTCATCTTTTGTTGCTCTCTCATCATTAAATCATAGCTCTCCGTACATAGATCCTTGAGGTCCACCTCTGTATCAAAGTCTTCCGAGTCGTCGTTTAAACAACAGTTAAATAGTTAAATACTTCGAAAAAAAAAATGATCATGTCGTTGATTTGAGCTTATTTCGTTGTAGACGACTGGTTTTCTACCAATCGATTTAATTGTTAACCAAAAACGTTTTTAGTTTATGAGCAAATGTTCTTAAGTTATTCAGTCGTTTCTCATCGAATTGTTTTTTCTTCTCTCTTTTCATTGTTGTGGTTTCTTTTCTTTCCTTAACATAGATTGCTTTACGCTTTTTTTTAAAAATTCTTCTGATTTAGCTATTTGATATTTTTTTTTCAAGCATGTTTTAACCATTCCTTTTTTTCACACTTACTGTCAAACCAGCCAATTAATTTCTCTCTTCCTTTTCCCCACAGATTTGACCAAACAACCAGCCGCACTACATAAACCATTCGAAACAACTCTAAGCCTTGGAGAAGTGTACAGCTCTATCTTTACACTGTTTAAACTCTTCTGACTTTAATTCCTAATTAATTACAGGTTCTGTACATCGTTCCGACCATTTGATGCGTTTCTCTTCCCATGAGACGAG